>JAQSEB010000209.1:0-138651 GCA_030063045.1 Pratylenchus scribneri
CTTCATATGCGTGAGTGTAAAATAAATGAAAATATTTATTAAAAAGAAAAGAAGTGTCGAATATATTCCTAATTTCTGAAAATGCGCGGGTTCATCAAATTTTACTTTATTTACAACAAATTTTTTTTTAATACTAACCATGACTTTTTTGCTTTTTTTTTGCATTAATAAAAACTCTTAATCAAAATTAAAAAATATTTTGTCAGCAAAAATTGTTGATCCGTACAGTTGGTGGCGGAAAAGTAAAGGTCATTACTCAAATTTTGCCATTGCCATGCCACTCCGAAATTTTCCACATATTTTATGTCAATTTTTAAATATTTTAATAATAAATTATGAGATATAAATAAAAATTTGTTCAAAAATTATTATAAGATTAAGAATAAAAAATTTAAATTTCAAGCCGAATTTTTTAAAAATTAAAAAAATGACATATAGTTATGGGTTCTAAATAAAAATGTAGGGTGTCTGGGAATTTAATTATTAAATTTGTTTAATTTAAATAATAATATTTTAATAATTATACTAAATAATTTTTATTATTAATCAATATGAAATTGGAATCAAATAAATCAAAATTATAATAAAATATATCAGAGGTAAAAGGAAAAAATACTTGTAATATACACAATTTAAGTAACAGTAATGCGATTTACTGAGAATAGAGGCAATGGAATCGTTTGTCGGTTTCCATTCGTTTGAGTGGGCAATGGTCGGCACCGTATATCGACAGTTTTTGTCTTTGTCTCACTCTTCCACAAATTCCACCGTTTTGGTAGTACATCCGCCATCCATTGTTGCCGAAAAGTTGAGCTGGCCCAGAGCATCAGCCAACTGGGCAAAACAATATTACAACTGTCGTGAGTTATTCCATCGAGTGAAAAGCGTAGTTCTTTAAAATTTCCAATCACTTGCAAGAATTGCAAGTTGGTGGAATGCTGAAAGTTAGTAAAATTTAGTCTTAAGTATAAATAATTCAAAATATTTAATATTTTCTTTTCAAAAAATTTAAAAATATCTATATCTAAAAATATAATCAAATAAAGCTAGAAAATGATCAAAGATAGTATAAAATTTTAATAATTTATATATAAAATAAATAAAAATTTTTTTTCCTGAATTTAATGATAAATGTATTGAGTAAATTTAAATTTATTAACATTAATATAACAATTTTTAGTTATAAATTTTTCTTTTAATGCATCTCTCCTCCATAAAGAAATAATTTCCATAATTATATAGGTTTAATATAATTATCTTTAAATAAATAATTTACAAAGAACAATGTAATAAATCCAAGGCCAACAAATGTGCACATTGCATAAATAAGCAAATTCCTCTCAATTCGGTCTGAAGTATTCGAATTATTGTTCAAATTCAAAATGCGATGTCGTTTGCGATAATGGTAGAGGAATATAGTGGATAAACTCAATACAGTGCAAAATATCAGACATATGATAGAAAGCAATCTCACCAAATATGAATTATCCAAAGAACATTGCTGAATATAAAATATTTATATAAAAAGAAATTCCTTTTTTATTATTAATAAATTATTGTTAAGGAAAATATATTTCCTGGATATATATTTTATTAATATGAAAAGTATTTTTCTAAAAAATAGTTATCAGATTTTATTATCGGTTTTTAAAATAATAATAAAAAAAATGTAGAACATACATTTGTATTTCCCGTAATGGAAAATGTTGTGCCATTGAAATTATATGGATCATTGTTAACAACGGCAATTTGTGTATCTCTCCAAAAGAAACAAAATGAAAAATAAAATGGCACTCCATAAATGATCAAAACGCAAAATGGTAAAAGATAAAGCCAAATCTGTGAATAAAATTAAGGGTAAAATTTTTAAATAATTTTTTGATTAAATAAAAAATATAATTTTAATAAAAAAATATAATTTAAATTAAAATTTTCTCAAGGATATTTTTTGCTATAAATTTTAAATTTTAGTTAATCTTCATTTTTATACAATCAATTTACCTTCTCATAGTGCAGTGGAAAAGCGATTGCAATGAAACGATTTAATTGGATCGCAGCAGTAGAAAAATTATCAGCATAGAAGCAAAAATATAATAAGAAAAAATAGAGAGCCAATACTGTACTGGGGAGAATCTTATAGAATGGCAGAAGAAAGCCACCGATGATTTTTGGTAGACGGTAGCCGAACATGGTGCCCCACATTTTAAGGAAATTCTGGATAAAAATTAATTAATATTTTAAAAAATATTTTATTCATTTTATTTAATTAATTTTTTCAATATTTTTTATTGCTTACTGGAATGGCGCGTACAGCGAAAAGTATATTGAAGGAATTGTGTAATTGTTTATGTTTGATTATCACCACCACTTCCGATAAATACAACAAGAATGATGGGATAGTCAAGAATGTCACATAAAGATAATAACTTCGAAGAGAATAAAGAAAGTCAATCACTTCATCCAGTGTCATTGTCTAAAATTTATCAACATTATCATCATATCAAAATCTGTTCAATTTATTTTAATAAAATCTACCTATTAAAATTAAATAAATTGCAAAATTATCTAATAGCCCAAACTTTTAACTTTAATGGACTATCATTCATAAGTCCTGTGTTACTGGACTTTTTTTAAATGAGCTTTATAAAAAATATGCCTATGATGGGTTTATAAGAAGAACAGTTTCTTTTATTAACCCAATTCCCACAGCCAATTGCAGCAGGGGTCATGATAATTTTTGTAATTCCAGTTTTTATCCAGTTTTTATATTAGCATTGACCCTTTGCCATTTAGGGTCAGTACTCAGTATTATTTTTGTTATTTCTATCATAAGCAAAACTTTTTTGTATTTATCTCAAAAACATTTATTAATATTAAAAGTCAATGTTCATTATGATTAATTTGTAAAACATTTTTGGTAATTTGCGTGCAATGTAAATGCACTAGTATTTTTTTTAGTAAATTTATATTATAAGAAAGAAAACAAGCGAATGTTACTCCTACATAAAGTCTATTTGGGTTGGAATTTCCTTCGAATTTTAGTCTTTTTCATCGAATTTATTTTTTTATTTTGTTTTACTGATGATTTTGATTTTCTATGTAAAAATAAAAATATTTTGATTAAAGTGATGAAGGAGGATACTAGGAAATAAGTGGAAAAATATTGTGTCAGTCCGTGGATTCCGGTATTAGGGTCGAAAGTTAAAGGACAACTCCTCCAATTGTATTATCATTCAAAAAATTAAATTTTATATTTCTGCTACAATGAAGTTTTAATGTTCTTTTATCAGTTACATTTGCTCTATTAGAATAATCGTTAAATTTTCTATTGGACAGAATAACAGGAAGTTTTTTTTTTTTTGAATTTTGGCAAAATTTTAGCATTTATGAAAAAATTATTTGATAATTAAATTCATTTTGAGACGAACTTTCTTTCTGCCTTAGTTAACAAAAGTTGGCAATGGCAATGAAATTCCCAACAATTATTCTAAATCTAATTATGGATCAATGATGTACGAAATATCCTTCGAAACCATAAAGCGTCAATGCACCCAATAATTCAATTTTACTAATTTTAAGTCTACAATTTTCTTGGCACATGCCATTTAATAATTTAATATTAAACCCAAACCAATAGAAAACCGGTGACATAATAAATGAATGTGAACTTTTCAACTCAAATAAGAATCCAATAAAGAATTATCAAAAAAAGAGGAAAGCATAATGTGGACAAGAATAAATAAGAATAGGTAAAAATTATTGTCCAAAAATTAAAAATGTGAGAATTAAACAATTTAAGTTGTAAAAATAAGGAAAAATAATATCAACAATTTTTTCCATATAAACAAAAAGGATACTATTTAATTTGCCGAATAAATTATAGAAAATGCCGAATAAATAATAGATTTTAGCGGTTTAGTGGTTTAAATTAGATCCCTAAACTGCATACCCATTCGATAGATCTCATCAAGACGCGTCGATTGGTATATATTTGTCTTGGTTTGATCAATTTTAACTTGGTTTTGAACCAAAATTGACAACCCGTTTAAACGGTTTAAATTTGAACCAAAATTGACTAACGTTTTAAACGGTTTAATAAGCATGACAAAAAATATACCAATCGACGCGTCTTGACGAGATCTATCGAATGGGTATGGGGTTTAAGGGTCTAGGACAAACCACTAAACCGATAAACCTTTTGAAATTTTATTCGGCATTTTAAATAATTTATTCGGCATTTTAAATATTTCCCTAATCAAAAATGATCTTCGAACTCGTACTGCGACACTTGCGGACCCGACACTTGCGGACAAAACGTCTGGAGCCGAAGATGGTAAAGCTGGAATAGCATTGTTTATAGGATATTATTAAGCATAAAATTAGCTACAAAATGACATCAAAAGGTTTGGTCAATGTTGAATATTCATAGCCAAAAAACTGTTAATTTAATTAAAATTGCGATTTTGACGTTTTTTGGCCATAACTCGGTGAATAATCAAAATTTGTCAAAGCTTTTGATGTCATATTATAGCTAATTTTATGCCTAATAATATGCCATAGACAATGCCACTCCAGCTTTACCACCTTCTACACTAGAGCATTTCGTCCGCAAGTGTCTGTGTCAAGTTTACGTTTTTTTTCTCACATATCTGCACCTCCAGCAGAAAAATATGAATAAAATAACTATTGGGCGTATAAGGGATTAATGTGAAATTATTCATTAATAAATATAAATAATAAAATGTTTCAAATTTAATTAATTTATATTATCAAATTTTAACAAATTTGTTAAAAAAAAGAAAATTTTATTCCAAAAATGATAAATGTAAAATTGGAATTTTATGAAATTAGAATAAAAAAAAAGAATGTAAAATACAAATAAAAAAATTTTTTAAGCAATAGAAATTTTTGTCAGGGACAATGGAATCATCTGTCGGTTTCCATTATTTTGAGTGGGCAACGGACGGCATGTTAAATTGATTGTTTTCGACTTTGTTTCCTTCTTCCATAAATTCCATCGTTTTGGCAACACTTCCACTGCCCATTTTTGCCGAAAAGTAGAGCTGGCCCAAAGCATCAGCCAACTTGGCAAAATAATATTACAACTGTCGTGAATAATTGTACTCAGTGCTGATTTAAGATCCGGGAAATGCTCGCCCAATTCCAAATTGAAGGCCTTCTCAACGGTGCGGAAATTCTGAAGGGAATCAAAGATAGTTTAAAGTGGATAAATTTTTGTTCAGTAAAAAATCACAAAAAATTTGAAAAATGTGTCAAATTGTTTTTCGATTTTTCCTACGTTCTAGTTAATAAAATTATTTATAAATAAATCATTTACAAAGAACAATGTAATAAATCCAAGGCCAACAAATGTGCACATTGCATAAATTAGCAAATTTCTCTCAATTCTGTCCGTAGTCGAATTATTGTTATTGGCCTGACCGGTCGAATGGATGTTCAAGGTGCCATTTCTTTTGCGCCAATGATAGAGAAAAATTGACATCAAACTCATTATAGTGCAAGCAATCAGAAATGAGACTGAAAATGTTGACACAATGCTCATGCTATCCCAAGGACAATTCTGAAAAAAAAAATGCGAGAGTGCAATATTTATATTTGAATAAAATATTTTTTTTTGGAAATTTGAAATAATTAAAGCTATTTTCAATTTTTGAGCATTTTTACATTCAGATTTTGGTCAATTAAATTTCAAAAATGAATACTTACATTTCCATATCCTCTGAAGGAGAATGTTGTGCGATTTGCACTCAATGGATCGGGGCTAATAATGCTTAATTGTACATCTGTCGAAATAAAACAAAATGACAAAGACAATGGCACCCCATAAATGATCAAAACGCAAGCTGGTAAAAGATAACGCCAAATCTAGAAAATTTTTAATATGAAAATTAACTTGGTATCCTATTATTTACCTTATCATAATGTATCGGAAATGCGATTGCAATAAATCGATTCAATTGGATTGCAGCTGTGGACAAATTGTCAGCGTAAAAGCAAAAATACAAGAAAAACGAATAGAAAGATAATACTGTAGTGGGAAGCAGTTGGTAGAATGGTAACAAAAATCCGCCACATATTTTTGGTAGACGGTAGGCGAACATTGAAGCCCACATTTTGAAGAAATTCTGGGAGAGAAATTAATTATTATTTTACTAAATTATTAATTTTTATTTTATTTTTTTTATTTAATTAATTTATATATTTTAATTTTTACTTACGGCTATGGCGCGTACAGCGAAAAGAATATTGAATGAATTGTGTAATTGTTTATATTTGATTATCACCACCACTTCCGATAAATATAACAAAAATGATGGAATACCGATGATGAAGCTCACATAAATATAATAATTTCGAAGATAGTAAAGAAAATCAATCACATCGTCCATTTTGATTTATCTATAAATTATATAATAAATAAGTATTATATCAAAATATCAAATTGAAACATTTATTTGAATAATAGCAGAAATTATTAATTTCTTTTTCTTAGATGATTAAAAAAATTAGCAAAAATTTAAAAAAAATATTTCTACACTAGAAAAAATGAAGAATTCCATCACAGATATTATGGAAAAATATTTGGTAATTAAATTTAATCTGAGACAAATTTTCTTTGTATTTTTAATTTCAAAAGGCAATATTAAATTTAGGAAATAATGGCAGTGAATTTTACACAAACAATTATTCTCAATCTAATTATGGGTCATGTCTCATGCGCGAATGTGTCTATGGTCTGCACACGAGTTGGCAATGTTTTGATAACATTTTGACATCTTATGATATTCGGGCTGTTAGTGGAGAGTGGAATATTTTTATGTCATGCTTTCAATAATTTCATATTTATGAATTTTTATGTGCTCTCAAAAATATAATTTTAAATTAAAATTTTGAAAAAATAATTTATGAGATAAAATTAAAAATTTCGGAAAATTTGAAATGTCTTCCCTTATAAATATTATCTTTTTAAATATTATTAACATTTTATGCATAATATTTGGAAGGTCTTAAAAGAGTTAATAAATGGATGATATCAGAATAAGTAACTTGCTTTATCCCCTTTAATCATTTGTCTTGTGAAGAAGTCAGAAAGATGGAAAAAAATGAAAAGAAGAAATCGAAAGCTCTGGAAAAAGCATATAGCTTAAATAGAAGGTTTTTCCGTGTAGGTGAAAAAAAATGTTTGCCCTATCGCCCACACAGCCCGGGTAGAGGCTAGAGGGTAACCGATGACTTTGATTATTGTATTCTACGGCTGAAAGATCATTCCTTGATATAGTTGCTAATCAAAACGAAAAGTAATATTAATATAAGATACATGTCTTGACCTGTTTCCCTTTAGGGTTAGTACTCAGTATAATATAATTCTTGTAATTTTTATCATAAACGAAACTTTTTTGTATTTATCTCTTAAAAAATATTATAAAAGGTCTTGTCCAATGTCCATAATGATGAATTTGGAAAATAATTTGGTAATTTGCGTGCCCGAAAATTTTGAATATGCACTAATGTTTTTATTTGTTCGTGAATTTATATTTATTAGAAAGAAAACAAGTGCAATGTTACTCCTTCATATTTATTTGAATTAGAGTTTCCTTAAAATTTTAATGGTAATATTGTCGTTCGTTCCCCCCTTTTTTACCAAAAAAAATTTTTTATTTTATTTTACGCTAAAAACATGAATTTAGGGGTTTTCGATGATGGGGAATACGAATCTGGCATTAGTTTTTCATTAGCTATATTGGCTGAACCGTTATCGGTTCACAAACCGGTTTCGAAAAATCGAACTTTGGTATTTTCGGTAATATTATATATCAATCGACGCGTATTGACGAGCTGAACACGAATCTGTCATTTGTTTCGCATAAAACACAAAACTAAAAAAGTTATGGCCATTTTAGTCACTTGGGTCATCAATAGCTTATGAAATTTTAAATGGCCATAACTTTTTTAGTTTTGTGTTTTATGCGAAACAAATGACAGATTCGTGTTTAGCTCGTCAATACGCGTCGATTGATATATAATATTACCGAAAATACCAAAGTTCGATTTTTCGAAACCGGTTTGTGAACCGATAACGGTTCAGCCAATATAGCTAATGAAAAACTAATGCCAGATTCGTATTCCCCATCATCGAAAACCCCTAAATTCATGTTTTTAGCGTAAAATAAAATAAAAAATTTTTTTTGGTAAAAAAGGGGGGGAACGAACGACAATATTACCATTTTAATTTTCATCGAATTATTTTTTGTACTAAAATGATGATTTTTATTTTTACATGGATAAATAAAAATATTTTGATTAAAAATGTGAAGGAGGAGGCAAAGAATTTATTAGTACAAAAATATGGTGTCAGTCAGTGATGTTGATTCCATTAGTTGGGATCGAAAAAAATAAACTCATATCTTATTGAAGCATAAAATTAAAACGAAAAACAGATAAGTGGATTTTTAACAAATTTAAGTAACGTTTGCTTCGATTGCCAAGAATTTAAAAATGGAATTTAATCAAAAAAAATCAGCCAATTTTATTGTAACAATTTTGAAATATTCTGTTTCAAACCCTGACCTCAATACTTACCCTCTATTTAATTATAATTAAATTTCGAAAATCATATCTCAGAGCCTCGACAATATTTTTTCCTGAAATCAAAAAATTTGAATAGAAAATTAAAAATGAAATTTAATTAAATAAAAATCAGCCGATTTTATTGTAACAGTTTTGAAATATTCGGTTTCAAACCCTGGCCTCAATACTTGCCCTCTATTTAATTATAATTAAATTTCGAAAATCATATCTCTGAGACTCGACAATATTTTTTCCTGAAATCAAAAATTTGAATAGAAAATTAAAAATGGAATTTAATCAAAAAAAATCAGTCAATTTTATTGTAACAGTTTTGAAATATTCGGTTTCAAACCCTGGCCTCAATACTTGCCCTCTATTTAATTATAATTAAATTTCGAAAATCATATCTCAGAGCCTCGACAATATTTTTACCTGAAATCAAAAAATTTGAATAGAAAATTAAAAATGAAATTTAAATAAATAAAAATCAGCCAATTTTATTGTAACAATTTTGAAATATTCCGTTTCAAACCCTGACCTCAATACTTGCCCTCTATTTAATTATAATTAAATTTCGAAAATCATATCTCAGAGCCTCGACAATATTTTTTCCTGAAATCAAAAAATTTGAATAGAAAATTAAAAATGAAATTTAAATAAATAAAAATCAGCCAATTTTATTGTAACAATTTTGAAATATTCCGTTTCAAACCCTGACCTCAATACTTGCCCTCTATTTAATTATAATTAAATTTCGAAAATCATATCTCAGAGCCTCGACAATATTTTTTCCTGAAATTAAAAAAATTTGAATAGAAAATTAAAAATGAAATTTAAATAAATAAAAATCAGCCAATTTTATTGTAACAATTTTGAAATATTCGGTTTCAAACCCTGGCCTCAATACTTGCCCTCTATTTAATTATAATTAAATTTCGAAAATCATATCTCAGAGCCTCGACAATATTTTTTCCTGAAATCAAAAAATATGAATAGACAATTAAAAATGGAATTTAATCAAAAAAAATCAGCCAATTTTATTGTAACAATTTTGAAATATTCCGTTTCAAACCCTGACCTCAATACTTGCCCTCTATTTAATTATAATTAAATTTCGAAAATCATATCTCAGAGCCTCGACAATATTTTTTCCTGAAATCAAAAAATATGAATAGACTATTAAAAATGAAATTTAATCAAAAAAAAATCAGCCGATTTTATTGTAACAGTTTTGAAATATTCGGTTTCAAACCCTGGCCTCAATACTTGCCCTCTATTTAATTATAATTAAATTTCGAAAATCATATCTCAGAGCCTCGACAATATTTTTTCCTGAAATCAAAAAATTTGAATAGAAAATTAAAAATGAAATTTAAATAAATAAAATTCAGCCAATTTTATTGTAACAATTTTGAAATATTCGGTTTCAAACCCTGGCCTCAATACTTGCCCTCTATTAATTATAATTAAATTTCGAAAATCATATCTCAGAGCCTCGACAATATTTTTTCCTGAAATCAAAAAATTTGAATAGAAAATTAAAAATGAAATTTAATCAAAAAAAAATCAGCCGATTTTATTGTAACAGTTTTGAAATATTCGGTTTCAAACCCTGGCCTCAATACTTGGCCTCTATTTAATTATAATTAAATTTCGAAAATCATATCTCAGAGCCTCGACAATATTTTTTCCTGAAATCAAAAAATATGAATAGACAATTAAAAATGAAATTTAATAAAAAAAATATCAGCCGATTTTATTGTAACAGTTTTGAAATATTCGGTTTCAAACCCTGGCCTCAATACTTGCCCTCTATTTAATTATAATTAAATTTCGAAAATCATATCTCAGAGCCTCGACAATATTTTTTCCTGAAATTAAAAAAATTTGAATAGAAAATTAAAAATGAAATTTAAATAAATAAAAATCAGCCAATTTTATTGTAACAGTTTTGAAATATTCGGTTTCAAACCCTGGCCTCAATACTTGCCCTCTATTTAATTATAATTAAATTTCGAAAATCATATCTCAGAGCCTCGACAATATTTTTTCCTGAAATCAAAAAATTTGAATAGAAAATTAAAAATGAAATTTAAATAAATAAAATTCAGCCAATTTTATTGTAACAATTTTGAAATATTCGGTTTCAAACCCTGGCCTCAATACTTGCCCTCTATTAATTATAATTAAATTTCGAAAATCATATCTCAGAGCCTCGACAATATTTTTTCCTGAAATCAAAAAATTTGAATAGAAAATTAAAAATGAAATTTAAATAAATAAAAATCAGCCAATTTTATTGTAACAATTTTGAAATATTCCGTTTCAAACCCTGACCTCAATACTTGGCCTCTATTTAATTATAATTAAATTTCGAAAATCATATCTCAGAGCCTCGACAATATTTTTTCCTGAAATCAAAAAATATGAATAGACAATTAAAAATGAAATTTAAATAAATAAAAATCAGCCGATTTTATTGTAACAGTTTTGAAATATTCGGTTTCAAACCCTGGCCTCAATACTTGCCCTCTATTTAATTATAATTAAATTTCGAAAATCATATCTCAGAGCCTCGACAATATTTTTTCCTGAAATTAAAAAAATTTGAATAGAAAATTAAAAATGAAATTTAAATAAATAAAAATCAGCCAATTTTATTGTAACAATTTTGAAATATTCGGTTTCAAACCCTGGCCTCAATACTTGCCCTCTATTTAATTATAATTAAATTTCGAAAATCATATCTCAGAGCCTCGACAATATTTTTTCCTGAAATCAAAAAATATGAATAGACAATTAAAAATGGAATTTAATCAAAAAAAATCAGCCAATTTTATTGTAACAATTTTGAAATATTCCGTTTCAAACCCTGACCTCAATACTTGCCCTCTATTTAATTATAATTAAATTTCGAAAATCATATCTCAGAGCCTGGACAATATTTTTTCCTGAAATCAAAAAATATGAATAGACTATTAAAAATGAAATTTAATCAAAAAAAAATCAGCCGATTTTATTGTAACAGTTTTGAAATATTCGGTTTCAAACCCTGGCCTCAATACTTGCCCTCTATTTAATTATAATTAAATTTCGAAAATCATATCTCAGAGCCTCGACAATATTTTTTCCTGAAATCAAAAAATTTGAATAGAAAATTAAAAATGAAATTTAAATAAATAAAATTCAGCCAATTTTATTGTAACAATTTTGAAATATTCGGTTTCAAACCCTGGCCTCAATACTTGCCCTCTATTAATTATAATTAAATTTCGAAAATCATATCTCAGAGCCTCGACAATATTTTTTCCTGAAATCAAAAAATTTGAATAGAAAATTAAAAATGAAATTTAATCAAAAAAAATCAGCCGATTTTATTGTAACAGTTTTGAAATATTCGGTTTCAAACCCTGGCCTCAATACTTGGCCTCTATTTAATTATAATTAAATTTCGAAAATCATATCTCAGAGCCTCGACAATATTTTTTCCTGAAATCAAAAAATATGAATAGACAATTAAAAATGAAATTTAATAAAAAAAATATCAGCCGATTTTATTGTAACAGTTTTGAAATATTCGGTTTCAAACCCTGGCCTCAATACTTGCCCTCTATTTAATTATAATTAAATTTCGAAAATCATATCTCAGAGCCTCGACAATATTTTTTCCTGAAATTAAAAAAATTTGAATAGAAAATTAAAAATGAAATTTAAATAAATAAAAATCAGCCAATTTTATTGTAACAATTTTGAAATATTCGGTTTCAAACCCTGGCCTCAATACTTGCCCTCTATTTAATTATAATTAAATTTCGAAAATCATATCTCAGAGCCTCGACAATATTTTTTCCTGAAATCAAAAAATATGAATAGACAATTAAAAATGGAATTTAATCAAAAAAAATCAGCCAATTTTATTGTAACAATTTTGAAATATTCCGTTTCAAACCCTGACCTCAATACTTGCCCTCTATTTAATTATAATTAAATTTCGAAAATCATATCTCAGAGCCTCGACAATATTTTTTCCTGAAATCAAAAAATATGAATAGACTATTAAAAATGAAATTTAATCAAAAAAAAATCAGCCGATTTTATTGTAACAGTTTTGAAATATTCGGTTTCAAACCCTGGCCTCAATACTTGCCCTCTATTTAATTATAATTAAATTTCGAAAATCATATCTCAGAGCCTCGACAATATTTTTTCCTGAAATCAAAAAATTTGAATAGAAAATTAAAAATGAAATTTAAATAAATAAAATTCAGCCAATTTTATTGTAACAATTTTGAAATATTCGGTTTCAAACCCTGGCCTCAATACTTGCCCTCTATTAATTATAATTAAATTTCGAAAATCATATCTCAGAGCCTCGACAATATTTTTTCCTGAAATCAAAAAATTTGAATAGAAAATTAAAAATGAAATTTAAATAAATAAAAATCAGCCAATTTTATTGTAACAATTTTGAAATATTCCGTTTCAAACCCTGACCTCAATACTTGGCCTCTATTTAATTATAATTAAATTTCGAAAATCATATCTCAGAGCCTCGACAATATTTTTTCCTGAAATCAAAAAATATGAATAGACAATTAAAAATGAAATTTAAATAAATAAAAATCAGCCGATTTTATTGTAACAGTTTTGAAATATTCGGTTTCAAACCCTGGCCTCAATACTTGCCCTCTATTTAATTATAATTAAATTTCGAAAATCATATCTCAGAGCCTCGACAATATTTTTTCCTGAAATTAAAAAAATTTGAATAGAAAATTAAAAATGAAATTTAAATAAATAAAAATCAGCCAATTTTATTGTAACAATTTTGAAATATTCGGTTTCAAACCCTGGCCTCAATACTTGCCCTCTATTTAATTATAATTAAATTTCGAAAATCATATCTCAGAGCCTCGACAATATTTTTTCCTGAAATCAAAAAATATGAATAGACAATTAAAAATGGAATTTAATCAAAAAAAATTAGCCAATTTTATTGTAACAATTTTGAAATATTCCGTTTCAAACCCTGACCTCAATACTTGCCCTCTATTTAATTATAATTAAATTTCGAAAATCATATCTCAGAGCCTCGACAATATTTTTTCCTGAAATCAAAAAATATGAATAGACTATTAAAAATGAAATTTAATCAAAAAAAAATCAGCCGATTTTATTGTAACAGTTTTGAAATATTCGGTTTCAAACCCTGGCCTCAATACTTGCCCTCTATTTAATTATAATTAAATTTCGAAAATCATATCTCAGAGCCTCGACAATATTTTTTCCTGAAATTAAAAAAATTTGAATAGAAAATTAAAAATGAAATTTAAATAAATAAAAATCAGCCAATTTTATTGTAACAATTTTGAAATATTCGGTTTCAAACCCT
This sequence comes from Pratylenchus scribneri, assembly GCA_030063045.1. NCBI lineage: Eukaryota > Metazoa > Nematoda > Chromadorea > Rhabditida > Pratylenchidae > Pratylenchus > Pratylenchus scribneri. The sequence continues at coordinate 13,982 of JAQSEB010000209.1, forward strand.
GGCCTCAATACTTGCCCTCTATTTAATTATAATTAAATTTCGAAAATCATATCTCAGAGCCTCGACAATATTTTTTCCTGAAATCAAAAAATATGAATAGACAATTAAAAATGGAATTTAATCAAAAAAAATCAGCCAATTTTATTGTAACAATTTTGAAATATTCCTTTTCAAACCCTGACCTCAATACTTGCCCTCTATTTAATTATAATTAAATTTCGAAAATCATATCTCAGAGCCTCGACAATATTTTTTCCTGAAATCAAAAAATATGAATAGACTATTAAAAATGAAATTTAATCAAAAAAAAATCAGCCGATTTTATTGTAACAGTTTTGAAATATTCGGTTTCAAACCCTGGCCTCAATACTTGCCCTCTATTTAATTATAATTAAATTTCGAAAATCATATCTCAGAGCCTCGACAATATTTTTTCCTGAAATCAAAAAATTTGAATAGAAAATTAAAAATGAAATTTAAATAAATAAAAATCAGCCAATTTTATTGTAACAATTTTGAAATATTCGGTTTCAAACCCTGGCCTCAATACTTGCCCTCTATTAATTATAATTAAATTTCGAAAATCATATCTCAGAGCCTCGACAATATTTTTTCCTGAAATCAAAAAATTTGAATAGAAAATTAAAAATGAAATTTAAATAAATAAAAATCAGCCAATTTTATTGTAACAATTTTGAAATATTCCGTTTCAAACCCTGACCTCAATACTTGGCCTCTATTTAATTATAATTAAATTTCGAAAATCATATCTCAGAGCCTCGACAATATTTTTTCCTGAAATCAAAAAATATGAATAGACAATTAAAAATGAAATTTAAATAAATAAAAATCAGCCGATTTTATTGTAACAGTTTTGAAATATTCGGTTTCAAACCCTGGCCTCAATACTTGCCCTCTATTTAATTATAATTAAATTTCGAAAATCATATCTCAGAGCCTCGACAATATTTTTTCCTGAAATTAAAAAAATTTGAATAGAAAATTAAAAATGAAATTTAAATAAATAAAAATCAGCCAATTTTATTGTAACAATTTTGAAATATTCGGTTTCAAACCCTGGCCTCAATACTTGCCCTCTATTTAATTATAATTAAATTTCGAAAATCATATCTCAGAGCCTCGACAATATTTTTTCCTGAAATCAAAAAATATGAATAGACAATTAAAAATGGAATTTAATCAAAAAAAATCAGCCAATTTTATTGTAACAATTTTGAAATATTCCGTTTCAAACCCTGACCTCAATACTTGCCCTCTATTTAATTATAATTAAATTTCGAAAATCATATCTCAGAGCCTCGACAATATTTTTTCCTGAAATCAAAAAATATGAATAGACTATTAAAAATGAAATTTAATCAAAAAAAAATCAGCCGATTTTATTGTAACAGTTTTGAAATATTCGGTTTCAAACCCTGGCCTCAATACTTGCCCTCTATTTAATTATAATTAAATTTCGAAAATCATATCTCAGAGCCTCGACAATATTTTTTCCTGAAATTAAAAAAATTTGAATAGAAAATTAAAAATGAAATTTAAATAAATAAAAATCAGCCAATTTTATTGTAACAATTTTGAAATATTCGGTTTCAAACCCTGGCCTCAATACTTGCCCTCTATTTAATTATAATTAAATTTCGAAAATCATATCTCAGAGCCTCGACAATATTTTTTCCTGAAATCAAAAAATATGAATAGACAATTAAAAATGGAATTTAATCAAAAAAAATCAGCCAATTTTATTGTAACAATTTTGAAATATTCCGTTTCAAACCCTGACCTCAATACTTGCCCTCTATTTAATTATAATTAAATTTCGAAAATCATATCTCAGAGCCTCGACAATATTTTTTCCTGAAATCAAAAAATATGAATAGACTATTAAAAATGAAATTTAATCAAAAAAAAATCAGCCGATTTTATTGTAACAGTTTTGAAATATTCGGTTTCAAACCCTGGCCTCAATACTTGCCCTCTATTTAATTATAATTAAATTTCGAAAATCATATCTCAGAGCCTCGACAATATTTTTTCCTGAAATCAAAAAATTTGAATAGAAAATTAAAAATGAAATTTAAATAAATAAAAATCAGCCAATTTTATTGTAACAATTTTGAAATATTCGGTTTCAAACCCTGGCCTCAATACTTGCCCTCTATTAATTATAATTAAATTTCGAAAATCATATCTCAGAGCCTCGACAATATTTTTTCCTGAAATCAAAAAATTTGAATAGAAAATTAAAAATGAAATTTAAATAAATAAAAATCAGCCAATTTTATTGTAACAATTTTGAAATATTCCGTTTCAAACCCTGACCTCAATACTTGGCCTCTATTTAATTATAATTAAATTTCGAAAATCATATCTCAGAGCCTCGACAATATTTTTTCCTGAAATCAAAAAATATGAATAGACAATTAAAAATGAAATTTAATAAAAAAAATATCAGCCGATTTTATTGTAACAGTTTTGAAATATTCGGTTTCAAACCCTGGCCTCAATACTTGCCCTCTATTTAATTATAATTAAATTTCGAAAATCATATCTCAGAGCCTCGACAATATTTTTTCCTGAAATCAAAAAATTTGAATAGAAAATTAAAAATGAAATTTAAATAAATAAAAATCAGCCAATTTGATTGTAACAATTTTGAAATATTCGGTTTCAAACCCTGGCCTCAATACTTGCCCTCTATTAATTATAATTAAATTTCGAAAATCATATCTCAGAGCCTCGACAATATTTTTTCCTGAAATCAAAAAATTTGAATAGAAAATTAAAAATGAAATTTAAATAAATAAAAATCAGCCAATTTTATTGTAACAATTTTGAAATATTCCGTTTCAAACCCTGACCTCAATACTTGGCCTCTATTTAATTATAATTAAATTTCGAAAATCATATCTCAGAGCCTCGACAATATTTTTTCCTGAAATCAAAAAATATGAATAGACAATTAAAAATGAAATTTAATAAAAAAAATATCAGCCGATTTTATTGTAACAGTTTTGAAATATTCGGTTTCAAACCCTGGCCTCAATACTTGCCCTCTATTTAATTATAATTAAATTTCGAAAATCATATCTCAGAGCCTCGACAATATTTTTTCCTGAAATCAAAAAATTTGAATAGAAAATTAAAAATGAAATTTAAATAAATAAAAATCAGCCAATTTTATTGTAACAATTTTGAAATATTCCGTTTCAAACCCTGGCCTCAATACTTGCCCTCTATTAATTATAATTAAATTTCGAAAATCATATCTCAGAGCCTCGACAATATTTTTTCCTGAAATTAAAAAAATTTGAATAGAAAATTAAAATGAAATTTAAATAAATAAAAATCAGCCAATTTTATTGTAACAATTTTGAAATATTCCGTTTCAAACCCTGACCTCAATACTTGGCCTCTATTTAATTATAATTAAATTTCGAAAATCATATCTCAGAGCCTCGACAATATTTTTTCCTGAAATCAAAAAATATGAATAGACAATTAAAAATGAAATTTAATAAAAAAAATATCAGCCGATTTTATTGTAACAGTTTTGAAATATTCGGTTTCAAACCCTGGCCTCAATACTTGCCCTCTATTTAATTATAATTAAATTTCGAAAATCATATCTCAGAGCCTCGACAATATTTTTTCCTGAAATCAAAAAATTTGAATAGAAAATTAAAAATGAAATTTAAATAAATAAAAATCAGCCAATTTTATTGTAACAATTTTGAAATATTCGGTTTCAAACCCTGGCCTCAATACTTGCCCTCTATTAATTATAATTAAATTTCGAAAATCATATCTCAGAGCCTCGACAATATTTTTTCCTGAAATCAAAAAATTTGAATAGAAAATTAAAAATGAAATTTAAATAAATAAAAATCAGCCAATTTTATTGTAACAATTTTGAAATATTCCGTTTCAAACCCTGACCTCAATACTTGGCCTCTATTTAATTATAATTAAATTTCGAAAATCATATCTCAGAGCCTCGACAATATTTTTTCCTGAAATCAAAAAATATGAATAGACAATTAAAAATGAAATTTAATAAAAAAAATATCAGCCGATTTTATTGTAACAGTTTTGAAATATTCGGTTTCAAACCCTGGCCTCAATACTTGCCCTCTATTTAATTATAATTAAATTTCGAAAATCATATCTCAGAGCCTCGACAATATTTTTTCCTGAAATCAAAAAATTTGAATAGAAAATTAAAAATGAAATTTAAATAAATAAAAATCAGCCAATTTTATTGTAACAATTTTGAAATATTCCGTTTCAAACCCTGACCTCAATACTTGGCCTCTATTTAATTATAATTAAATTTCGAAAATCATATCTCAGAGCCTCGACAATATTTTTTCCTGAAATCAAAAAATATGAATAGACAATTAAAAATGAAATTTAATAAAAAAAATATCAGCCGATTTTATTGTAACAGTTTTGAAATATTCGGTTTCAAACCCTGGCCTCAATACTTGCCCTCTATTTAATTATAATTAAATTTCGAAAATCATATCTCTGAGCCTCGACAATATTTTTTCCTGAAATCAAAAAATTTGAATAGACAATGAAAAATGGAATTTAAACAAGAAAAATTTAGACCATTTTATTGTAACAGTTTTGAAATATTCGGTTTCAAACCCTGGCCTCAATACTTGCCCTCTATTTAATTATAATTAAATTTCGAAAATCATATCTCAGAGCCTCGACAATATTTTTTCCTGAAATCAAAAAATTTGAATAGAAAATTAAAAATGAAATTTAAATAAATAAAAATCAGCCAATTTTATTGTAACAATTTTGAAATATTCGGTTTCAAACCCTGGCCTCAATACTTGCCCTCTATTAATTATAATTAAATTTCGAAAATCATATCTCAGAGCCTCGACAATATTTTTTCCTGAAATTAAAAAAATTTGAATAGAAAATTAAAATGAAATTTAAATAAATAAAAATCAGCCAATTTTATTGTAACAATTTTGAAATATTCGGTTTCAAACCCTGGCCTCAATACTTGCCCTCTATTTAATTATAATTAAATTTCGAAAATCATATCTCAGAGCCTCGACAATATTTTTTCCTGAAATCAAAAAATTTGAATAGAAAATTAAAAATGAAATTTAAATAAATAAAAATCAGCCAATTTTATTGTAACAATTTTGAAATATTCCGTTTCAAACCCTGACCTCAATACTTGCCCTCTATTTAATTATAATTAAATTTCGAAAATCATATCTCAGAGCCTCGACAATATTTTTTCCTGAAATCAAAAAATTTGAATAGAAAATTAAAAATGAAATTTAAATAAATAAAAATCAGCCAATTTTATTGTAACAATTTTGAAATATTCCGTTTCAAACCCTGACCTCAATACTTGGCCTCTATTTAATTATAATTAAATTTCGAAAATCATATCTCAGAGCCTCGACAATATTTTTTCCTGAAATCAAAAAATATGAATAGACAATTAAAAATGAAATTTAATAAAAAAAATATCAGCCGATTTTATTGTAACAGTTTTGAAATATTCGGTTTCAAACCCTGGGCTCAATACTTGCCCTCTATTTAATTATAATTAAATTTCGAAAATCATATCTCAGAGCCTCGACAATATTTTTTCCTGAAATTAAAAAAATTTGAATAGAAAATTAAAAATGAAATTTAAATAAATAAAAATCAGCCAATTTTATTTTAACAATTTTGAAATATTCGGTTTCAAACCCTGGCCTCAATACTTGCCCTCTATTTAATTATAATTAAATTTCGAAATCATATCTCAGAGCCTCGACAATATTTTTTCCTGAAATCAAAAAATTTGAATAGACAATGAAAAATGGAATTTAAACAAGAAAAATCTAGACCATTTTATTGTAACAGTTTTGAAATATTCGGTTTCAAACCCTGGCCTCTATAATTGCCCTCTATTTAATTATAATTAAATTTCGAAAATCATATCTCTGAGCCTCGACAATATTTTTTCCTGAAATCAAAAAATTTGAATAGAAAATTAAAAATGGAATTTAAACAAAAAAAATTTAGACCATTTTATTGTAACAGTTTTGAAATATTCGGTTTCAAACCCTGGCCTCAATACTTGCCCTCTATTTAATTATAATTAAATTTCGAAAATCATATCTCTGAGCCTCGACAATATTTTTTCCTGAAATCAAAAAATTTGAATAGACAATTAAAAATGGAATTTAATCAAAAAAAATTTAGACCATTTTATTGTAACAATTTTGAAATATTCGGTTTCAAACCCTGGCCTCAATACTTGCCCTCTATTAATTATAATTAAATTTCGAAAATCATATCTCAGAGCCTCGACAATATTTTTTCCTGAAATCAAAAAATATGAATAGACAATTAAAAATGAAATTTAATAAAAAAAATATCAGCCGATTTTATTGTAACAGTTTTGAAATATTCGGTTTCAAACCCTGGCCTCAATACTTGCCCTCTATTTAATTATAATTAAATTTCGAAAATCATATCTCAGAGCCTCGACAATATTTTTTCCTGAAATCAAAAAATTTGAATAGAAAATTAAAAATGAAATTTAAATAAATAAAAATCAGCCAATTTTATTGTAACAATTTTGAAATATTCCGTTTCAAACCCTGGCCTCAATACTTGCCCTCTATTAATTATAATTAAATTTCGAAAATCATATCTCAGAGCCTCGACAATATTTTTTCCTGAAATTAAAAAAATTTGAATAGAAAATTAAAATGAAATTTAAATAAATAAAAATCAGCCAATTTTATTGTAACAATTTTGAAATATTCCGTTTCAAACCCTGACCTCAATACTTGGCCTCTATTTAATTATAATTAAATTTCGAAAATCATATCTCAGAGCCTCGACAATATTTTTTCCTGAAATCAAAAAATATGAATAGACAATTAAAAATGAAATTTAATAAAAAAAATATCAGCCGATTTTATTGTAACAGTTTTGAAATATTCGGTTTCAAACCCTGGCCTCAATACTTGCCCTCTATTTAATTATAATTAAATTTCGAAAATCATATCTCAGAGCCTCGACAATATTTTTTCCTGAAATCAAAAAATTTGAATAGAAAATTAAAAATGAAATTTAAATAAATAAAAATCAGCCAATTTTATTGTAACAATTTTGAAATATTCGGTTTCAAACCCTGGCCTCAATACTTGCCCTCTATTAATTATAATTAAATTTCGAAAATCATATCTCAGAGCCTCGACAATATTTTTTCCTGAAATCAAAAAATTTGAATAGAAAATTAAAAATGAAATTTAAATAAATAAAAATCAGCCAATTTTATTGTAACAATTTTGAAATATTCCGTTTCAAACCCTGACCTCAATACTTGGCCTCTATTTAATTATAATTAAATTTCGAAAATCATATCTCAGAGCCTCGACAATATTTTTTCCTGAAATCAAAAAATATGAATAGACAATTAAAAATGAAATTTAATAAAAAAAATATCAGCCGATTTTATTGTAACAGTTTTGAAATATTCGGTTTCAAACCCTGGCCTCAATACTTGCCCTCTATTTAATTATAATTAAATTTCGAAAATCATATCTCAGAGCCTCGACAATATTTTTTCCTGAAATCAAAAAATTTGAATAGAAAATTAAAAATGAAATTTAAATAAATAAAAATCAGCCAATTTTATTGTAACAATTTTGAAATATTCCGTTTCAAACCCTGACCTCAATACTTGGCCTCTATTTAATTATAATTAAATTTCGAAAATCATATCTCAGAGCCTCGACAATATTTTTTCCTGAAATCAAAAAATATGAATAGACAATTAAAAATGAAATTTAATAAAAAAAATATCAGCCGATTTTATTGTAACAGTTTTGAAATATTCGGTTTCAAACCCTGGCCTCAATACTTGCCCTCTATTTAATTATAATTAAATTTCGAAAATCATATCTCTGAGCCTCGACAATATTTTTTCCTGAAATCAAAAAATTTGAATAGACAATGAAAAATGGAATTTAAACAAGAAAAATTTAGACCATTTTATTGTAACAGTTTTGAAATATTCGGTTTCAAACCCTGGCCTCAATACTTGCCCTCTATTTAATTATAATTAAATTTCGAAAATCATATCTCAGAGCCTCGACAATATTTTTTCCTGAAATCAAAAAATTTGAATAGAAAATTAAAAATGAAATTTAAATAAATAAAAATCAGCCAATTTTATTGTAACAATTTTGAAATATTCGGTTTCAAACCCTGGCCTCAATACTTGCCCTCTATTAATTATAATTAAATTTCGAAAATCATATCTCAGAGCCTCGACAATATTTTTTCCTGAAATTAAAAAAATTTGAATAGAAAATTAAAATGAAATTTAAATAAATAAAAATCAGCCAATTTTATTGTAACAATTTTGAAATATTCGGTTTCAAACCCTGGCCTCAATACTTGCCCTCTATTTAATTATAATTAAATTTCGAAAATCATATCTCAGAGCCTCGACAATATTTTTTCCTGAAATCAAAAAATTTGAATAGAAAATTAAAAATGAAATTTAAATAAATAAAAATCAGCCAATTTTATTGTAACAATTTTGAAATATTCCGTTTCAAACCCTGACCTCAATACTTGCCCTCTATTTAATTATAATTAAATTTCGAAAATCATATCTCAGAGCCTCGACAATATTTTTTCCTGAAATCAAAAAATTTGAATAGAAAATTAAAAATGAAATTTAAATAAATAAAAATCAGCCAATTTTATTGTAACAATTTTGAAATATTCCGTTTCAAACCCTGACCTCAATACTTGGCCTCTATTTAATTATAATTAAATTTCGAAAATCATATCTCAGAGCCTCGACAATATTTTTTCCTGAAATCAAAAAATATGAATAGACAATTAAAAATGAAATTTAATAAAAAAAATATCAGCCGATTTTATTGTAACAGTTTTGAAATATTCGGTTTCAAACCCTGGGCTCAATACTTGCCCTCTATTTAATTATAATTAAATTTCGAAAATCATATCTCAGAGCCTCGACAATATTTTTTCCTGAAATTAAAAAAATTTGAATAGAAAATTAAAAATGAAATTTAAATAAATAAAAATCAGCCAATTTTATTTTAACAATTTTGAAATATTCGGTTTCAAACCCTGGCCTCAATACTTGCCCTCTATTTAATTATAATTAAATTTCGAAATCATATCTCAGAGCCTCGACAATATTTTTTCCTGAAATCAAAAAATTTGAATAGACAATGAAAAATGGAATTTAAACAAGAAAAATCTAGACCATTTTATTGTAACAGTTTTGAAATATTCGGTTTCAAACCCTGGCCTCTATAATTGCCCTCTATTTAATTATAATTAAATTTCGAAAATCATATCTCTGAGCCTCGACAATATTTTTTCCTGAAATCAAAAAATTTGAATAGAAAATTAAAAATGGAATTTAAACAAAAAAAATTTAGACCATTTTATTGTAACAGTTTTGAAATATTCGGTTTCAAACCCTGGCCTCAATACTTGCCCTCTATTTAATTATAATTAAATTTCGAAAATCATATCTCTGAGCCTCGACAATATTTTTTCCTGAAATCAAAAATTTGAATAGAAAATTAAAAATGGAATTTAAACAAGAAAAATTTAGACCATTTTATTGTAACAGTTTTGAAATATTCGGTTTCAAACCCTGGCCTCAATAATTGCCCTCTATTTAATTATAATTAAATTTCGAAAATCATATCTCAGCGCCTCGACAATATTTTCTCCTGGAATCAAAAAATTTGAATAGACAATGAAAAATGGAATTTAAACAAGAAAAATTTAGACCATTTTATTGTAACAGTTTTGAAATATTCGGTTTCAAACCCTGGCCTCTATAATTGCCCTCTATTTAATTATAATTAAATTTCGAAAATCATATCTCTGAGCCTCGACAATATTTTTTCCTGAAATAAAAAATTTGAATAGAAAATTAAAAATGGAATTTAAACAAAAAAAATTTAGACCATTTTATTGTAACAGTTTTGAAATATTCGGTTTCAAACCCTGGCCTCAATACTTGCCCTCTATTTAATTATAATTAAATTTCGAAAATCATATCTCTGAGCCTCGACAATATTTTTTCCTGAAATCAAAAATTTGAATAGAAAATTAAAAATGGAATTTAAACAAGAAAAATTTAGACCATTTTATTGTAACAGTTTTGAAATATTCGGTTTCAAACCCTGACCTCAATACTTGCCCTCTATTTAATTATAATTAAATTTCGAAAATCATATCTCTGAGCCTCGACAATATTTTCTCCTGGAATCAAAAAATTTGAATAGACAATGAAAAATGGAATTTAAACAAGAAAAATTTAGACCATTTTATTGTAACAGTTTTGAAATATTCGGTTTCAAACCCTGGCCTCTATAATTGCCCTCTATTTAATTATAATTAAATTTCGAAAATCATATCTCTGAGCCTCGACAATATTTTTTCCTGAAATAAAAAATTTGAATAGAAAATTAAAAATGGAATTTAAACAAAAAAAATTTAGACCATTTTATTGTAACAGTTTTGAAATATTCGGTTTCAAACCCTGGCCTCAATACTTGCCCTCTATTTAATTATAATTAAATTTCGAAAATCATATCTCTGAGCCTCGACAATATTTTTTCCTGAAATCAAAAATTTGAATAGAAAATTAAAAATGGAATTTAAACAAGAAAAATTTAGACCATTTTATTGTAACAGTTTTGAAATATTCGGTTTCAAACCCTGACCTCAATACTTGCCCTCTATTTAATTATAATTAAATTTCGAAAATCATATCTCTGAGCCTCGACAATATTTTTTCCTGAAATCAAAAAATTTGAATAGAAAATTAAAAATGAAATTTAATTAAATAAAAATGAGCCGATTTTATTGTAACAGTTTTGAAATATTCGGTTTCAAACCCTGGCCTCAATAATTGCCCTCTATTTAATTATAATTAAATTTCGAAAATCATATCTCAGCGCCTCGACAATATTTTCTCCTGGAATCAAAAAATTTGAATAGACAATGAAAAATGGAATTTAAACAAGAAAAATTTAGACCATTTTATTGTAACAGTTTTGAAATATTCGGTTTCAAACCCTGGCCTCAATAATTGCCCTCTATTTAATTATAATTAAATTTCGAAAATCATATCTCTGAGCCTCGACAATATTTTTTCCTGAAATCAAAAAATTTGAATAGACAATGAAAAATGGAATTTAAACAAAATAAATTTAGACCATTTTATTGTAACAGTTTTGAAATATTCGGTTTCAAACCTTGGCCTCAATAATTGCCCTCTATTTAATTATAATTAAATTTTGAAAATCATATCTCTGAGCCTCGACAATATTTTTTCCTGAAATCAAAAAATTTGAATAGACAATGAAAAATGGAATTTAAAAAAGAAAAATTTAGACCATTTTATTGTAACAGTTTTGAAATATTCGGTTTCAAACCCTGGCCTCAATAATTGCCCTCTATTTAATTATAATTAAATTTCGAAAATCATATCTCAGCGCCTCGACAATATTTTCTCCTGGAATCAAAAAATTTGAATAGACAATGAAAAATGGAATTTAAACAAGAAAAATTTAGACCATTTTATTGTAACAGTTTTGAAATATTCGGTTTCAAACCTGGCCTCAATAATTGCCCTCTATTTAATTATAATTAAATTTCGAAAATCATATCTCTGAGCCTCGACAATATTTTTTCCTGAAATCAAAAAATTTGAATAGACAATGAAAAATGGAATTTAAACAAAAAAAATTTAGACCATTTTATTGTAACAGTTTTGAAATATTCGGTTTCAAACCCTGGCCTCAATAATTGCCCTCTATTTAATTATAATTAAATTTCGAAAATCATATCTCTGAGCCTCGACAATATTTTTTCCTGAAATCAAAAAATTTGAATAGACAATGAAAAATGGAATTTAAAAAAGAAAAATTTAGACCATTTTATTGTAACAGTTTTGAAATATTCGGTTTCAAACCCTGGCCTCAATACTTGCCCTCTATTAATTATAATTAAATTTCGAAAATCATATCTCTGAGCCTCGACAATATTTTTTCCTGAAATCAAAAAATTTGAATAGACAATGAAAAATGGAATTTAAACAAAAAAAATTTAGACCATTTTATTGTAACAGTTTTGAAATATTCGGTTTCAAACCCTGGCCTCAATACTTGCCCTCTATTTAATTATAATTAAATTTCGAAAATCATATCTCTGAGCCTCGACAATATTTTTTCCTGAAATCAAAAATTTGAATAGAAAATTAAAAATGGAATTTAAACAAGAAAAATTTAGACCATTTTATTGTAACAGTTTTGAAATATTCGGTTTCAAACCCTGACCTCAATACTTGCCCTCTATTTAATTATAATTAAATTTCGAAAATCATATCTCAGAGCCTCGACAATATTTTTTCCTGAAATCAAAAAATTTGAATAGACAATGAAAAATGGAATTTAAACAAGAAAAATCTAGACCATTTTATTGTAACAGTTTTGAAATATTCGGTTTCAAACCCTGACCTCAATACTTGGCCTCTATTTAATTATAATTAAATTTCGAAAATCATATCTCAGAGCCTCGACAATATTTTTTCCTGAAATCAAAAAATATGAATAGACAATTAAAAATGAAATTTAATAAAAAAAATATCAGCCGATTTTATTGTAACAGTTTTGAAATATTCGGTTTCAAACCCTGGCCTCAATACTTGCCCTCTATTTAATTATAATTAAATTTCGAAAATCATATCTCAGAGCCTCGACAATATTTTTTCCTGAAATCAAAAAATTTGAATAGAAAATTAAAAATGAAATTTAAATAAATAAAAATCAGCCAATTTTATTGTAACAATTTTGAAATATTCGGTTTCAAACCCTGGCCTCAATACTTGCCCTCTATTAATTATAATTAAATTTCGAAAATCATATCTCAGAGCCTCGACAATATTTTTTCCTGAAATCAAAAAATTTGAATAGAAAATTAAAAATGAAATTTAAATAAATAAAAATCAGCCAATTTTATTGTAACAATTTTGAAATATTCCGTTTCAAACCCTGACCTCAATACTTGGCCTCTATTTAATTATAATTAAATTTCGAAAATCATATCTCAGAGCCTCGACAATATTTTTTCCTGAAATCAAAAAATATGAATAGACAATTAAAAATGAAATTTAATAAAAAAAATATCAGCCGATTTTATTGTAACAGTTTTGAAATATTCGGTTTCAAACCCTGGCCTCAATACTTGCCCTCTATTTAATTATAATTAAATTTCGAAAATCATATCTCAGAGCCTCGACAATATTTTTTCCTGAAATCAAAAAATTTGAATAGAAAATTAAAAATGAAATTTAAATAAATAAAAATCAGCCAATTTTATTGTAACAATTTTGAAATATTCCGTTTCAAACCCTGACCTCAATACTTGGCCTCTATTTAATTATAATTAAATTTCGAAAATCATATCTCAGAGCCTCGACAATATTTTTTCCTGAAATCAAAAAATATGAATAGACAATTAAAAATGAAATTTAATAAAAAAAATATCAGCCGATTTTATTGTAACAGTTTTGAAATATTCGGTTTCAAACCCTGGCCTCAATACTTGCCCTCTATTTAATTATAATTAAATTTCGAAAATCATATCTCTGAGCCTCGACAATATTTTTTCCTGAAATCAAAAAATTTGAATAGACAATGAAAAATGGAATTTAAACAAGAAAAATTTAGACCATTTTATTGTAACAGTTTTGAAATATTCGGTTTCAAACCCTGGCCTCAATACTTGCCCTCTATTTAATTATAATTAAATTTCGAAAATCATATCTCAGAGCCTCGACAATATTTTTTCCTGAAATCAAAAAATTTGAATAGAAAATTAAAAATGAAATTTAAATAAATAAAAATCAGCCAATTTTATTGTAACAATTTTGAAATATTCGGTTTCAAACCCTGGCCTCAATACTTGCCCTCTATTAATTATAATTAAATTTCGAAAATCATATCTCAGAGCCTCGACAATATTTTTTCCTGAAATTAAAAAAATTTGAATAGAAAATTAAAATGAAATTTAAATAAATAAAAATCAGCCAATTTTATTGTAACAATTTTGAAATATTCGGTTTCAAACCCTGGCCTCAATACTTGCCCTCTATTTAATTATAATTAAATTTCGAAAATCATATCTCAGAGCCTCGACAATATTTTTTCCTGAAATCAAAAAATTTGAATAGAAAATTAAAAATGAAATTTAAATAAATAAAAATCAGCCAATTTTATTGTAACAATTTTGAAATATTCCGTTTCAAACCCTGACCTCAATACTTGCCCTCTATTTAATTATAATTAAATTTCGAAAATCATATCTCAGAGCCTCGACAATATTTTTTCCTGAAATCAAAAAATTTGAATAGAAAATTAAAAATGAAATTTAAATAAATAAAAATCAGCCAATTTTATTGTAACAATTTTGAAATATTCCGTTTCAAACCCTGACCTCAATACTTGGCCTCTATTTAATTATAATTAAATTTCGAAAATCATATCTCAGAGCCTCGACAATATTTTTTCCTGAAATCAAAAAATATGAATAGACAATTAAAAATGAAATTTAATAAAAAAAATATCAGCCGATTTTATTGTAACAGTTTTGAAATATTCGGTTTCAAACCCTGGGCTCAATACTTGCCCTCTATTTAATTATAATTAAATTTCGAAAATCATATCTCAGAGCCTCGACAATATTTTTTCCTGAAATTAAAAAAATTTGAATAGAAAATTAAAAATGAAATTTAAATAAATAAAAATCAGCCAATTTTATTTTAACAATTTTGAAATATTCGGTTTCAAACCCTGGCCTCAATACTTGCCCTCTATTTAATTATAATTAAATTTCGAAATCATATCTCAGAGCCTCGACAATATTTTTTCCTGAAATCAAAAAATTTGAATAGACAATGAAAAATGGAATTTAAACAAGAAAAATCTAGACCATTTTATTGTAACAGTTTTGAAATATTCGGTTTCAAACCCTGGCCTCTATAATTGCCCTCTATTTAATTATAATTAAATTTCGAAAATCATATCTCTGAGCCTCGACAATATTTTTTCCTGAAATCAAAAAATTTGAATAGAAAATTAAAAATGGAATTTAAACAAAAAAAATTTAGACCATTTTATTGTAACAGTTTTGAAATATTCGGTTTCAAACCCTGGCCTCAATACTTGCCCTCTATTTAATTATAATTAAATTTCGAAAATCATATCTCTGAGCCTCGACAATATTTTTTCCTGAAATCAAAAATTTGAATAGAAAATTAAAAATGGAATTTAAACAAGAAAAATTTAGACCATTTTATTGTAACAGTTTTGAAATATTCGGTTTCAAACCCTGGCCTCAATAATTGCCCTCTATTTAATTATAATTAAATTTCGAAAATCATATCTCAGCGCCTCGACAATATTTTCTCCTGGAATCAAAAAATTTGAATAGACAATGAAAAATGGAATTTAAACAAGAAAAATTTAGACCATTTTATTGTAACAGTTTTGAAATATTCGGTTTCAAACCCTGGCCTCTATAATTGCCCTCTATTTAATTATAATTAAATTTCGAAAATCATATCTCTGAGCCTCGACAATATTTTTTCCTGAAATAAAAAATTTGAATAGAAAATTAAAAATGGAATTTAAACAAAAAAAATTTAGACCATTTTATTGTAACAGTTTTGAAATATTCGGTTTCAAACCCTGGCCTCAATACTTGCCCTCTATTTAATTATAATTAAATTTCGAAAATCATATCTCTGAGCCTCGACAATATTTTTTCCTGAAATCAAAAATTTGAATAGAAAATTAAAAATGGAATTTAAACAAGAAAAATTTAGACCATTTTATTGTAACAGTTTTGAAATATTCGGTTTCAAACCCTGACCTCAATACTTGCCCTCTATTTAATTATAATTAAATTTCGAAAATCATATCTCTGAGCCTCGACAATATTTTCTCCTGGAATCAAAAAATTTGAATAGACAATGAAAAATGGAATTTAAACAAGAAAAATTTAGACCATTTTATTGTAACAGTTTTGAAATATTCGGTTTCAAACCCTGGCCTCTATAATTGCCCTCTATTTAATTATAATTAAATTTCGAAAATCATATCTCTGAGCCTCGACAATATTTTTTCCTGAAATAAAAAATTTGAATAGAAAATTAAAAATGGAATTTAAACAAAAAAAATTTAGACCATTTTATTGTAACAGTTTTGAAATATTCGGTTTCAAACCCTGGCCTCAATACTTGCCCTCTATTTAATTATAATTAAATTTCGAAAATCATATCTCTGAGCCTCGACAATATTTTTTCCTGAAATCAAAAATTTGAATAGAAAATTAAAAATGGAATTTAAACAAGAAAAATTTAGACCATTTTATTGTAACAGTTTTGAAATATTCGGTTTCAAACCCTGACCTCAATACTTGCCCTCTATTTAATTATAATTAAATTTCGAAAATCATATCTCTGAGCCTCGACAATATTTTTTCCTGAAATCAAAAAATTTGAATAGAAAATTAAAAATGAAATTTAATTAAATAAAAATGAGCCGATTTTATTGTAACAGTTTTGAAATATTCGGTTTCAAACCCTGGCCTCAATAATTGCCCTCTATTTAATTATAATTAAATTTCGAAAATCATATCTCAGCGCCTCGACAATATTTTCTCCTGGAATCAAAAAATTTGAATAGACAATGAAAAATGGAATTTAAACAAGAAAAATTTAGACCATTTTATTGTAACAGTTTTGAAATATTCGGTTTCAAACCCTGGCCTCAATAATTGCCCTCTATTTAATTATAATTAAATTTCGAAAATCATATCTCTGAGCCTCGACAATATTTTTTCCTGAAATCAAAAAATTTGAATAGACAATGAAAAATGGAATTTAAACAAAATAAATTTAGACCATTTTATTGTAACAGTTTTGAAATATTCGGTTTCAAACCTTGGCCTCAATAATTGCCCTCTATTTAATTATAATTAAATTTTGAAAATCATATCTCTGAGCCTCGACAATATTTTTTCCTGAAATCAAAAAATTTGAATAGACAATGAAAAATGGAATTTAAAAAAGAAAAATTTAGACCATTTTATTGTAACAGTTTTGAAATATTCGGTTTCAAACCCTGGCCTCAATAATTGCCCTCTATTTAATTATAATTAAATTTCGAAAATCATATCTCAGCGCCTCGACAATATTTTCTCCTGGAATCAAAAAATTTGAATAGACAATGAAAAATGGAATTTAAACAAGAAAAATTTAGACCATTTTATTGTAACAGTTTTGAAATATTCGGTTTCAAACCTGGCCTCAATAATTGCCCTCTATTTAATTATAATTAAATTTCGAAAATCATATCTCTGAGCCTCGACAATATTTTTTCCTGAAATCAAAAAATTTGAATAGACAATGAAAAATGGAATTTAAACAAAAAAAATTTAGACCATTTTATTGTAACAGTTTTGAAATATTCGGTTTCAAACCCTGGCCTCAATAATTGCCCTCTATTTAATTATAATTAAATTTCGAAAATCATATCTCTGAGCCTCGACAATATTTTTTCCTGAAATCAAAAAATTTGAATAGACAATGAAAAATGGAATTTAAAAAAGAAAAATTTAGACCATTTTATTGTAACAGTTTTGAAATATTCGGTTTCAAACCCTGGCCTCAATAATTGCCCTCTATTTAATTATAATTAAATTTCGAAAATCATATCTCTGAGCCTCGACAATATTTTTTCCTGAAATCAAAAAATTTGAATAGACAATGAAAAATGGAATTTAAACAAAAAAAATTTAGACCATTTTATTGTAACAGTTTTGAAATATTCGGTTTCAAACCCTGGCCTCAATACTTGCCCTCTATTTAATTATAATTAAATTTCGAAAATCATATCTCAGAGCCTCGACAATATTTTTTCCTGAAATCAAAAAATTTGAATAGAAAATTAAAAATGGAATTTAAACAAGAAAAATTTAGACCATTTTATTGTAACAGTTTTGAAATATTCGGTTTCAAACCTGGCCTCAATAATTGCCCTCTATTTAATTATAATTAAATTTCGAAAATCATATCTCTGAGCCTCGACAATATTTTTTCCTGAAATCAAAAAATTTGAATAGACAATGAAAAATGGAATTTAAACAAAAAAAATTTAGACCATTTTATTGTAACAGTTTTGAAATATTCGGTTTCAAACCCTGGCCTCAATAATTGCCCTCTATTTAATTATAATTAAATTTCGAAAATCATATCTCAGCGCCTCGACAATATTTTCTCCTGGAATCAAAAAATTTGAATAGACAATGAAAAATGGAATTTAAACAAGAAAAATTTAGACCATTTTATTGTAACAGTTTTGAAATATTCGGTTTCAAACCCTGGCCTCAATAATTGCCCTCTATTTAATTATAATTAAATTTCGAAAATCATATCTCAGCGCCTCGACAATATTTTCTCCTGGAATCAAAAAATTTGAATAGACAATGAAAAATGGAATTTAAACAAGAAAAATTTAGACCATTTTATTGTAACAGTTTTGAAATATTCGGTTTCAAACCCTGGCCTCAATAATTGCCCTCTATTTAATTATAATTAAATTTCGAAAATCATATCTCAGCGCCTCGACAATATTTTCTCCTGGAATCAAAAAATTTGAATAGACAATGAAAAATGGAATTTAAACAAAATAAATTTAGACCATTTTATTGTAACAGTTTTGAAATATTCGGTTTCAAACCCTGGCCTCAATAATTGCCCTCTATTTAATTATAATTAAATTTCGAAAATCATATCTCTGAGCCTCGACAATATTTTTTCCTGAAATCAAAAAATTTGAATAGAAAATTAAAAATGAAATTTAAACAAAAAAAAATTTAGACCATTTTATTGTAACAGTTTTGAAATATTCGGTTTCAAACCCTGGCCTCAATAATTGCCCTCTATTTAATTATAATTAAATTTCGAAAATCATATCTCTGAGCCTCGACAATATTTTTTCCTGAAATCAAAAAATTTGAATAGACAATGAAAAATGGAATTTAAACAAAAAAAATTTAGACCATTTTATTGTAACAGTTTTGAAATATTCGGTTTCAAACCCTGGCCTCAATACTTGCCCTCTATTTAATTATAATTAAATTTCGAAAATCATATCTCTGAGCCTCGACAATATTTTTTCCTGAAATCATAAAATTTGAATAGAAAATTAAAAATGAAATTTAAACAAAAAAAATTTAGACCATTTTATTGTAACAGTTTTGAAATATTCGGTTTCAAACCCTGGCCTCAATAATTGCCCTCTATTTAATTATAATTAAATTTCGAAAATCATATCTCTGAGCCTCGACAATATTTTTTCCTGAAATCAAAAAATTTGAATAGACAATGAAAAATGGAATTTAAAAAAGAAAAATTTAGACCATTTTATTGTAACAGTTTTGAAATATTCGGTTTCAAACCCTGGCCTCAATAATTGCCCTCTATTTAATTATAATTAAATTTCGAAAATCATATCTCTGAGCCTCGACAATATTTTTTCCTGAAATCAAAAAATTTGAATAGACAATGAAAAATGGAATTTAAAAAAGAAAAATTTAGACCATTTTATTGTAACAGTTTTGAAATATTCGGTTTCAAACCCTGGCCTCAATAATTGCCCTCTATTTAATTATAATTAAATTTCGAAAATCATATCTCTGAGCCTCGACAATATTTTTTCCTGAAATCAAAAAATTTGAATAGACAATGAAAAATGGAATTTAAACAAAAAAAATTTAGACCATTTTATTGTAACAGTTTTGAAATATTCGGTTTCAAACCCTGGCCTCAATAATTGCCCTCTATTTAATTATAATTAAATTTCGAAAATCATATCTCAGAGCCTCGACAATATTTTTTCCTGAAATCAAAAAATTTGAATAGAAAATTAAAAATGGAATTTAAACAAGAAAAATTTAGACCATTTTATTGTAATAGTTTTGAAATATTCGGTTTCAAACCCTGGCTTCAATACTTGCCCTCTATTTAATTATAATTAAATTTCGAAAATCATATCTCTGAGCCTCGACAATATTTTTTACTGAAATCAAAAAATTTGAATAGAAAATTAAAAATGAAATTTAAACAAAAAAAATTTAGACCATTTTATTGTAACAATTTTGAAATATTCGGTTTCAAACCCTGGCCTCAATAATTGCCCTCTATTTAATTATAATTAAATTTCGAAAATCATATCTCTGAGCCTCGACAATATTTTTTCCTGAAATCAAAAAATTTGAATAGAAAATTAAAAATGAAATTTAAACAAAAAAAATTTAGACCATTTTATTGTAACAGTTTTGAAATATTCGGTTTCAAACCCTGGCCTCAATAATTGCCCTCTATTTAATTATAATTAAATTTCGAAAATCATATCTCTGAGCCTCGACAATATTTTTTCCTGAAATCAAAAAATTTGAATAGACAATGAAAAATGGAATTTAAACAAAAAAAATTTAGACCATTTTATTGTAACAGTTTTGAAATATTCGGTTTCAAACCCTGGCCTCAATACTTGCCCTCTATTTAATTATAATTAAATTTCGAAAATCATATCTCTGAGCCTCGACAATATTTTTTCCTGAAATCAAAAAATTTGAATAGAAAATTAAAAATGAAATTTAAACAAAAAAAATTTAGACCATTTTATTGTAACAGTTTTGAAATATTCGGTTTCAAACCCTGGCCTCAATAATTGCCCTCTATTTAATTATAATTAAATTTCGAAAATCATATCTCTGAGCCTCGACAATATTTTTTCCTGAAATCAAAAAATTTGAATAGACAATGAAAAATGGAATTTAAACAAAAAAAATTTAGACCATTTTATTGTAACAGTTTTGAAATATTCGGTTTCAAACCCTGGCCTCAATAATTGCCCTCTATTTAATTATAATTAAATTTCGAAAATCATATCTCTGAGCCTCGACAATATTTTTTCCTGAAATCAAAAAATTTGAATAGACAATGAAAAATGGAATTTAAACAAAAAAAATTTAGACCATTTTATTGTAACAGTTTTGAAATATTCGGTTTCAAACCCTGGCCTAAATAATTGCCCTCTATTTAATTATAATTAAATTTCGAAAATCATATCTCAGAGCCTCGACAATATTTTTTCCTGAAATCAAAAAATTTGAATAGAAAATTAAAAATGGAATTTAAACAAGAAAAATTTAGACCATTTTATTGTAATAGTTTTGAAATATTCGGTTTCAAACCCTGGCTTCAATACTTGCCCTCTATTTAATTATAATTAAATTTCGAAAATCATATCTCTGAGCCTCGACAATATTTTTTCCTGAAATCAAAAAATTTGAATAGAAAATTAAAAATGAAATTTAAACAAAAAAAATTTAGACCATTTTATTGTAACAGTTTTGAAATATTCGGTTTCAAACCCTGGCCTCAATAATTGCCCTCTATTTAATTATAATTAAATTTCGAAAATCATATCTCAGAGCCTCGACAATATTTTTTCCTGAAATCAAAAAATTTGAATAGAAAATTAAAAATGGAATTTAAACAAGAAAAATTTAGACCATTTTATTGTAACAGTTTTGAAATATTCGGTTTCAAACCCTGGCCTCAATAATTGCCCTCTATTTAATTATAATTAAATTTCGAAAATCATATCTCTGAGCCTCGACAATATTTTTTCCTGAAATCAAAAAATTTGAATAGACAATGAAAAATGGAATTTAAACAAAAAAAATTTAGACCATTTTATTGTAACAGTTTTGAAATATTCGGTTTCAAACCCTGGCCTCAATAATTGCCCTCTATTTAATTATAATTAAATTTCGAAAATCATATCTCAGAGCCTCGACAATATTTTTTCCTGAAATCAAAAAATTTGAATAGAAAATTAAAAATGGAATTTAAACAAGAAAAATTTAGACCATTTTATTGTAATAGTTTTGAAATATTCGGTTTCAAACCCTGGCTTCAATACTTGCCCTCTATTTAATTATAATTAAATTTCGAAAATCATATCTCTGAGCCTCGACAATATTTTTTACTGAAATCAAAAAATTTGAATAGAAAATTAAAAATGAAATTTAAACAAAAAAAATTTAGACCATTTTATTGTAACAATTTTGAAATATTCGGTTTCAAACCCTGGCCTCAATAATTGCCCTCTATTTAATTATAATTAAATTTCGAAAATCATATCTCTGAGCCTCGACAATATTTTTTCCTGAAATCAAAAAATTTGAATAGAAAATTAAAAATGAAATTTAAACAAAAAAAATTTAGACCATTTTATTGTAACAGTTTTGAAATATTCGGTTTCAAACCCTGGCCTCAATAATTGCCCTCTATTTAATTATAATTAAATTTCGAAAATCATATCTCTGAGCCTCGACAATATTTTTTCCTGAAATCAAAAAATTTGAATAGACAATGAAAAATGGAATTTAAACAAAAAAAATTTAGACCATTTTATTGTAACAGTTTTGAAATATTCGGTTTCAAACCCTGGCCTCAATACTTGCCCTCTATTTAATTATAATTAAATTTCGAAAATCATATCTCTGAGCCTCGACAATATTTTTTCCTGAAATCAAAAAATTTGAATAGAAAATTAAAAATGAAATTTAAACAAAAAAAATTTAGACCATTTTATTGTAACAGTTTTGAAATATTCGGTTTCAAACCCTGGCCTCAATAATTGCCCTCTATTTAATTATAATTAAATTTCGAAAATCATATCTCTGAGCCTCGACAATATTTTTTCCTGAAATCAAAAAATTTGAATAGACAATGAAAAATGGAATTTAAACAAAAAAAATTTAGACCATTTTATTGTAACAGTTTTGAAATATTCGGTTTCAAACCCTGGCCTCAATAATTGCCCTCTATTTAATTATAATTAAATTTCGAAAATCATATCTCTGAGCCTCGACAATATTTTTTCCTGAAATCAAAAAATTTGAATAGACAATGAAAAATGGAATTTAAACAAAAAAAATTTAGACCATTTTATTGTAACAGTTTTGAAATATTCGGTTTCAAACCCTGGCCTCAATAATTGCCCTCTATTTAATTATAATTAAATTTCGAAAATCATATCTCAGAGCCTCGACAATATTTTTTCCTGAAATCAAAAAATTTGAATAGAAAATTAAAAATGGAATTTAAACAAGAAAAATTTAGACCATTTTATTGTAATAGTTTTGAAATATTCGGTTTCAAACCCTGGCTTCAATACTTGCCCTCTATTTAATTATAATTAAATTTCGAAAATCATATCTCTGAGCCTCGACAATATTTTTTCCTGAAATCAAAAAATTTGAATAGAAAATTAAAAATGAAATTTAAACAAAAAAAATTTAGACCATTTTATTGTAACAGTTTTGAAATATTCGGTTTCAAACCCTGGCCTCAATAATTGCCCTCTATTTAATTATAATTAAATTTCGAAAATCATATCTCTGAGCCTCGACAATATTTTTTCCTGAAATCAAAAAATTTGAATAGAAAATTAAAAATGAAATTTAAACAAAAAAAATTTAGACCATTTTATTGTAACAGTTTTGAAATATTCGGTTTCAAACCCTGGCCTCAATAATTGCCCTCTATTTAATTATAATTAAATTTCGAAAATCATATCTCTGAGCCTCGACAATATTTTTTCCTGAAATCAAAAAATTTGAATAGAAAATTAAAAATGGAATTTAAACAAGAAAAATTTAGACCATTTTATTGTAATAGTTTTGAAATATTCGGTTTCAAACCCTGGCCTCAATACTTGCCCTCTATTTAATTATAATTAAATTTCGAAAATCATATCTCAGAGACTCGACAATATTTTTTCCTGAAATCAAAAATTTGAATAGAAAATTAAAAATGGAATTTAATCAAAAAAAATCAGTCAATTTTATTGTAACAATTTTGAAATATTCCGTTTCAAACCCTGGCTTCAATACTTGCCCTCTATTTAATTATAATTAAATTTCGAAAATCATATCTCAGAGCCTCGACAATATTTTTTCCTGAAATCAAAAAATTTGAATAGAAAATTAAAAATGGAATTTAAACAAGAAAAATTTAGACCATTTTATTGTAATAGTTTTGAAATATTCGGTTTCAAACCCTGGCCTCAATACTTGCCCTCTATTTAATTATAATTAAATTTCGAAAATCATATCTCTGAGCCTCGACAATATTTTTTCCTGAAATCAAAAAATTTGAATAGAAAATTAAAAATGGAATTTAAACAAGAAAAATTTAGACCATTTTATTGTAATAGTTTTGAAATATTCGGTTTCAAACCCTGGCCTCAATACTTGCCCTCTATTTAATTATAATTAAATTTCGAAAATCATATCTCAGAGACTCGACAATATTTTTTCCTGAAATCAAAAATTTGAATAGAAAATTAAAAATGAAATTTAAACAAAAAAAATTTAGACCATTTTATTGTAACAGTTTTGAAATATTCGGTTTCAAACCCTGGCCTCAATAATTGCCCTCTATTTAATTATAATTAAATTTCGAAAATCATATCTCTGAGCCTCGACAATATTTTTTCCTGAAATCAAAAAATTTGAATAGAAAATTAAAAATGGAATTTAAACAAGAAAAATTTAGACCATTTTATTGTAATAGTTTTGAAATATTCGGTTTCAAACCCTGGCCTCAATACTTGCCCTCTATTTAATTATAATTAAATTTCGAAAATCATATCTCAGAGACTCGACAATATTTTTTCCTGAAATCAAAAATTTGAATAGAAAATTAAAAATGGAATTTAATCAAAAAAAATCAGTCAATTTTATTGTAACAATTTTGAAATATTCCGTTTCAAACCCTGGCTTCAATACTTGCCCTCTATTTAATTATAATTAAATTTCGAAAATCATATCTCAGAGCCTCGACAATATTTTTTCCTGAAATCAAAAAATTTGAATAGAAAATTAAAAATGGAATTTAAACAAGAAAAATTTAGACCATTTTATTGTAATAGTTTTGAAATATTCGGTTTCAAACCCTGGCCTCAATACTTGCCCTCTATTTAATTATAATTAAATTTCGAAAATCATATCTCAGAGACTCGACAATATTTTTTCCTGAAATCAAAAATTTGAATAGAAAATTAAAAATGGAATTTAATCAAAAAAAATCAGTCAATTTTATTGTAACAGTTTTGAAATATTCGGTTTCAAACCCTGGCTTCAATACTTGCCCTCTATTTAATTATAATTAAATTTCGAAAATCATATCTCAGAGCCTCGACAATATTTTTTCCTGAAATCAAAAAATTTGAATAGAAAATTAAAAATGGAATTTAAACAAGAAAAATCAGTCAATTTTATTGTAACAGTTTTGAAATATTCGGTTTCAAACCCTGGCTTCAATACTTGCCCTCTATTTAATTATAATTAAATTTCGAAAATCATATCTCAGAGCCTCGACAATATTTTTTCCTGAAATCAAAAAATTTGAATAGAAAATAAAAATGGAATTTAAACAAGAAAAATTTAGACCATTTTATTGTAACAGTTTTGAAATATTCGGTTTCAAACCCTGGCCTCAATAATTGCCCTCTATTTAATTATAATTAAATTTCGAAAATCATATCTCAGAGCCTCGACAATATTTTTTCCTGAAATCAAAAAATTTGAATAGAAAATAAAAATGGAATTTAAACAAGAAAAATTTAGACCATTTTATTGTAACAGTTTTGAAATATTCGGTTTCAAACCCTGGCCTCAATAATTGCCCTCTATTTAATTATAATTAAATTTCGAAAATCATATCTCAGAGCCTCGACAATATTTTTTCCTGAAATCAAAAATTTGAATAGAAAATTAAAAATGGAATTTAATCAAAAAAAATCAGTCAATTTTATTGTAACAGTTTTGAAATATTCGGTTTCAAACCCTGGCTTCAATACTTGCCCTCTATTTAATTATAATTAAATTTCGAAAATCATATCTCAGAGACTCGACAATATTTTTTCCTGAAATCAAAAAATTTGAATAGAAAATTAAAAATGGAATTTAAACAAGAAAAATTTAGACCATTTTATTGTAACAGTTTTGAAATATTCGGTTTCAAACCCTGGCCTCAATAATTGCCCTCTATTTAATTATAATTAAATTTCGAAAATCATATCTCAGAGCCTCGACAATATTTTTTCCTGAAATCAAAAAATTTGAATAGAAAATTAAAAATGGAATTTAAACAAGAAAAATTTAGACCATTTTATTGTAATAGTTTTGAAATATTCGGTTTCAAACCCTGGCCTCAATAATTGCCCTCTATTTAATTATAATTAAATTTCGAAAATCATATCTCAGAGCCTCGACAATATTTTTTCCTGAAATCAAAAAATTTGAATAGACAATGAAAAATGGAATTTAATCAAAAAAAATCAGCCAATTTTATTGTAACAATTTTGAAATATTCCGTTTCAAACCCTGACCTCAATACTTGCCCTCTATTTAATTATAATTAAATTTCGAAAATCATATCTCAGAGCCTCGACAATATTTTTTCCTGAAATCAAAAAATTTGAATAGAAAATTAAAAATGGAATTTAAACAAGAAAAATTTAGACCATTTTATTGTAATAGTTTTGAAATATTCGGTTTCAAACCCTGGCCTCAATACTTGCCCTCTATTTAATTATAATTAAATTTCGAAAATCATATCTCAGAGACTCGACAATATTTTTTCCTGAAATCAAAAAATTTGAATAGAAAATTAAAAATGGAATTTAAACAAGAAAAATTTAGACCATTTTATTGTAATAGTTTTGAAATATTCGGTTTCAAACCCTGGCCTCAATACTTGCCCTCTATTTAATTATAATTAAATTTCGAAAATCATATCTCAGAGACTCGACAATATTTTTTCCTGAAATCAAAAATTTGAATAGAAAATTAAAAATGGAATTTAATCAAAAAAATCAGTCAATTTTATTGTAACAGTTTTGAAATATTCGGTTTCAAACCCTGGCTTCAATACTTGCCCTCTATTTAATTATAATTAAATTTCGAAAATCATATCTCAGAGACTCGACAATATTTTTTCCTGAAATCAAAAATTTGAATAGAAAATTAAAAATGGAATTTAATCAAAAAAAATCAGTCAATTTTATTGTAACAGTTTTGAAATATTCGGTTTCAAACTCTGGCTTCAATACTTGCCCTCTATTTAATTATAATTAAATTTCGAAAATCATATCTCAGAGCCTCGACAATATTTTTTCCTGAAATCAAAAAATTTGAATAGAAAATTAAAAATGGAATTTAAACAAGAAAAATTTAGACCATTTTATTGTAATAGTTTTGAAATATTCGGTTTCAAACCCTGGCCTCAATAATTGCCCTCTATTTAATTATAATTAAATTTCGAAAATCATATCTCAGAGCCTCGACAATATTTTTTCCTGAAATCAAAAAATATGAATAGACAATTAAAAATGGAATTTAATCAAAAAAAATCAGCCAATTTTATTGTAACAATTTTGAAATATTCCGTTTCAAACCCTGACCTCAATACTTGCCCTCTATTTAATTATAATTAAATTTCGAAAATCATATCTCAGAGACTCGACAATATTTTTTCCTGAAATCAAAAATTTGAATAGAAAATTAAAAATGGAATTTAATCAAAAAAAATCAGTCAATTTTATTGTAACAGTTTTGAAATATTCGGTTTCAAACCCTGGCTTCAATACTTGCCCTCTATTTAATTATAATTAAATTTCGAAAATCATATCTCAGAGCCTCGACAATATTTTTTCCTGAAATCAAAAAATTTGAATAGAAAATTAAAAATGGAATTTAAACAAGAAAAATTTAGACCATTTTATTGTAACAGTTTTGAAATATTCGGTTTCAAACCCTGGCCTCAATAATTGCCCTCTATTTAATTATAATTAAATTTCGAAAATCATATCTCTGAGCCTCGACAATATTTTTTCCTGAAATCAAAAAATTTGAATAGAAAATTAAAAATGGAATTTAAACAAGTAAAATTTAGACCATTTTATTGTAACAATTTTGAAATATTCGGTTTCAAACCCTGGCCTCAATAATTGCCCTCTATTTAATTATAATTAAATTTCGAAAATCATATCTCAGAGCCTCGACAATATTTTTTCCTGAAATCAAAAAATTTGAATAGAAAATTAAAAATGGAATTTAAACAAGAAAAATTTAGACCATTTTATTGTAATAGTTTTGAAATATTCGGTTTCAAACCCTGGCCTCAATAATTGCCCTCTATTTAATTATAATTAAATTTCGAAAATCATATCTCAGAGCCTCGACAATATTTTTTCCTGAAATCAAAAAATTTGAATAGACAATGAAAAATGGAATTTAATCAAAAAAAATCAGCCAATTTTATTGTAACAATTTTGAAATATTCCGTTTCAAACCCTGACCTCAATACTTGCCCTCTATTTAATTATAATTAAATTTCGAAAATCATATCTCAGAGCCTCGACAATATTTTTTCCTGAAATCAAAAAATTTGAATAGAAAATTAAAAATGGAATTTAAACAAGAAAAATTTAGACCATTTTATTGTAATAGTTTTGAAATATTCGGTTTCAAACCCTGGCCTCAATACTTGCCCTCTATTTAATTATAATTAAATTTCGAAAATCATATCTCAGAGACTCGACAATATTTTTTCCTGAAATCAAAAATTTGAATAGAAAATTAAAAATGGAATTTAATCAAAAAAAATCAGTCAATTTTATTGTAACAGTTTTGAAATATTCGGTTTCAAACCCTGGCTTCAATACTTGCCCTCTATTTAATTATAATTAAATTTCGAAAATCATATCTCAGAGCCTCGACAATATTTTTTCCTGAAATCAAAAAATTTGAATAGAAAATTAAAAATGGAATTTAAACAAGAAAAATTTAGACCATTTTATTGTAATAGTTTTGAAATATTCGGTTTCAAACCCTGGCCTCAATAATTGCCCTCTATTTAATTATAATTAAATTTCGAAAATCATATCTCAGAGCCTCGACAATATTTTTTCCTGAAATCAAAAAATATGAATAGACAATTAAAAATGGAATTTAATCAAAAAAAATCAGCCAATTTTATTGTAACAATTTTGAAATATTCCGTTTCAAACCCTGACCTCAATACTTGCCCTCTATTTAATTATAATTAAATTTCGAAAATCATATCTCAGAGACTCGACAATATTTTTTCCTGAAATCAAAAATTTGAATAGAAAATTAAAAATGGAATTTAAACAAGAAAAATTTAGACCATTTTATTGTAACAGTTTTGAAATATTCGGTTTCAAACCCTGGCTTCAATACTTGCCCTCTATTTAATTATAATTAAATTTCGAAAATCATATCTCAGAGCCTCGACAATATTTTTTCCTGAAATCAAAAAATTTGAATAGAAAATTAAAAATGGAATTTAAACAAGAAAAATTTAGACCATTTTATTGTAACAGTTTTGAAATATTCGGTTTCAAACCCTGGCTTCAATACTTGCCCTCTATTTAATTATAATTAAATTTCGAAAATCATATCTCAGAGCCTCGACAATATTTTTTCCTGAAATCAAAAAATTTGAATAGAAAATTAAAAATGGAATTTAAACAAGAAAAATTTAGACCATTTTATTGTAACAGTTTTGAAATATTCGGTTTCAAACCCTGGCTTCAATACTTGCCCTCTATTTAATTATAATTAAATTTCGAAAATCATATCTCAGAGCCTCGACAATATTTTTTCCTGAAATCAAAAAATTTGAATAGAAAATTAAAAATGGAATTTAAACAAGAAAAATTTAGACCATTTTATTGTAACAGTTTTGAAATATTCGGTTTCAAACCCTGGCTTCAATACTTGCCCTCTATTTAATTATAATTAAATTTCGAAAATCATATCTCAGAGCCTCGACAATATTTTTTCCTGAAATCAAAAAATTTGAATAGAAAATTAAAAATGGAATTTAAACAAGAAAAATTTAGACCATTTTATTGTAACAGTTTTGAAATATTCGGTTTCAAACCCTGGCTTCAATACTTGCCCTCTATTTAATTATAATTAAATTTCGAAAATCATATCTCAGAGCCTCGACAATATTTTTTCCTGAAATCAAAAAATTTGAATAGAAAATTAAAAATGGAATTTAAACAAGAAAAATTTAGACCATTTTATTGTAACAGTTTTGAAATATTCGGTTTCAAACCCTGGCCTCAATAATTGCCCTCTATTTAATTATAATTAAATTTCGAAAATCATATCTCAGAGCCTCGACAATATTTTTTCCTGAAATCAAAAATTTGAATAGAAAATTAAAAATGGAATTTAATCAAAAAAAATCAGTCAATTTTATTGTAACAGTTTTGAAATATTCGGTTTCAAACCCTGGCTTCAATACTTGCCCTCTATTTAATTATAATTAAATTTCGAAAATCATATCTCAGAGACTCGACAATATTTTTTCCTGAAATCAAAAAATTTGAATAGAAAATTAAAAATGGAATTTAAACAAGAAAAATTTAGACCATTTTATTGTAACAGTTTTGAAATATTCGGTTTCAAACCCTGGCTTCAATACTTGCCCTCTATTTAATTATAATTAAATTTCGAAAATCATATCTCAGAGCCTCGACAATATTTTTTCCTGAAATCAAAAAATTTGAATAGAAAATTAAAAATGGAATTTAAACAAGAAAAATTTAGACCATTTTATTGTAACAGTTTTGAAATATTCGGTTTCAAACCCTGGCTTCAATACTTGCCCTCTATTTAATTATAATTAAATTTCGAAAATCATATCTCAGAGCCTCGACAATATTTTTTCCTGAAATCAAAAAATTTGAATAGAAAATTAAAAATGGAATTTAAACAAGAAAAATTTAGACCATTTTATTGTAACAGTTTTGAAATATTCGGTTTCAAACCCTGGCTTCAATACTTGCCCTCTATTTAATTATAATTAAATTTCGAAAATCATATCTCAGAGCCTCGACAATATTTTTTCCTGAAATCAAAAAATTTGAATAGAAAATTAAAAATGGAATTTAAACAAGAAAAATTTAGACCATTTTATTGTAACAGTTTTGAAATATTCGGTTTCAAACCCTGGCTTCAATACTTGCCCTCTATTTAATTATAATTAAATTTCGAAAATCATATCTCAGAGCCTCGACAATATTTTTTCCTGAAATCAAAAAATTTGAATAGAAAATTAAAAATGGAATTTAAACAAGAAAAATTTAGACCATTTTATTGTAACAGTTTTGAAATATTCGGTTTCAAACCCTGGCTTCAATACTTGCCCTCTATTTAATTATAATTAAATTTCGAAAATCATATCTCAGAGCCTCGACAATATTTTTTCCTGAAATCAAAAAATTTGAATAGAAAATTAAAAATGGAATTTAAACAAGAAAAATTTAGACCATTTTATTGTAACAGTTTTGAAATATTCGGTTTCAAACCCTGGCCTCAATAATTGCCCTCTATTTAATTATAATTAAATTTCGAAAATCATATCTCAGAGCCTCGACAATATTTTTTCCTGAAATCAAAAATTTGAATAGAAAATTAAAAATGGAATTTAATCAAAAAAAATCAGTCAATTTTATTGTAACAGTTTTGAAATATTCGGTTTCAAACCCTGGCTTCAATACTTGCCCTCTATTTAATTATAATTAAATTTCGAAAATCATATCTCAGAGACTCGACAATATTTTTTCCTGAAATCAAAAAATTTGAATAGAAAATTAAAAATGGAATTTAAACAAGAAAAATTTAGACCATTTTATTGTAACAGTTTTGAAATATTCGGTTTCAAACCCTGGCCTCAATAATTGCCCTCTATTTAATTATAATTAAATTTCGAAAATCATATCTCAGAGCCTCGACAATATTTTTTCCTGAAATCAAAAAATTTGAATAGAAAATTAAAAATGGAATTTAAACAAGAAAAATTTAGACCATTTTATTGTAATAGTTTTGAAATATTCGGTTTCAAACCCTGGCCTCAATAATTGCCCTCTATTTAATTATAATTAAATTTCGAAAATCATATCTCAGAGCCTCGACAATATTTTTTCCTGAAATCAAAAAATTTGAATAGACAATGAAAAATGGAATTTAATCAAAAAAAATCAGCCAATTTTATTGTAACAATTTTGAAATATTCCGTTTCAAACCCTGACCTCAATACTTGCCCTCTATTTAATTATAATTAAATTTCGAAAATCATATCTCAGAGCCTCGACAATATTTTTTCCTGAAATCAAAAAATTTGAATAGAAAATTAAAAATGGAATTTAAACAAGAAAAATTTAGACCATTTTATTGTAATAGTTTTGAAATATTCGGTTTCAAACCCTGGCCTCAATACTTGCCCTCTATTTAATTATAATTAAATTTCGAAAATCATATCTCAGAGACTCGACAATATTTTTTCCTGAAATCAAAAAATTTGAATAGAAAATTAAAAATGGAATTTAAACAAGAAAAATTTAGACCATTTTATTGTAATAGTTTTGAAATATTCGGTTTCAAACCCTGGCCTCAATACTTGCCCTCTATTTAATTATAATTAAATTTCGAAAATCATATCTCAGAGACTCGACAATATTTTTTCCTGAAATCAAAAATTTGAATAGAAAATTAAAAATGGAATTTAATCAAAAAAAATCAGTCAATTTTATTGTAACAGTTTTGAAATATTCGGTTTCAAACCCTGGCTTCAATACTTGCCCTCTATTTAATTATAATTAAATTTCGAAAATCATATCTCAGAGACTCGACAATATTTTTTCCTGAAATCAAAAATTTGAATAGAAAATTAAAAATGGAATTTAATCAAAAAAAATCAGTCAATTTTATTGTAACAGTTTTGAAATATTCGGTTTCAAACCCTGGCTTCAATACTTGCCCTCTATTTAATTATAATTAAATTTCGAAAATCATATCTCAGAGCCTCGACAATATTTTTTCCTGAAATCAAAAAATTTGAATAGAAAATTAAAAATGGAATTTAAACAAGAAAAATTTAGACCATTTTATTGTAATAGTTTTGAAATATTCGGTTTCAAACCCTGGCCTCAATAATTGCCCTCTATTTAATTATAATTAAATTTCGAAAATCATATCTCAGAGCCTCGACAATATTTTTTCCTGAAATCAAAAAATATGAATAGACAATTAAAAATGGAATTTAATCAAAAAAAATCAGCCAATTTTATTGTAACAATTTTGAAATATTCCGTTTCAAACCCTGACCTCAATACTTGCCCTCTATTTAATTATAATTAAATTTCGAAAATCATATCTCAGAGACTCGACAATATTTTTTCCTGAAATCAAAAATTTGAATAGAAAATTAAAAATGGAATTTAATCAAAAAAAATCAGTCAATTTTATTGTAACAGTTTTGAAATATTCGGTTTCAAACCCTGGCTTCAATACTTGCCCTCTATTTAATTATAATTAAATTTCGAAAATCATATCTCAGAGACTCGACAATATTTTTTCCTGAAATCAAAAAATTTGAATAGAAAATTAAAAATGGAATTTAAACAAGAAAAATTTAGACCATTTTATTGTAACAGTTTTGAAATATTCGGTTTCAAACCCTGGCCTCAATAATTGCCCTCTATTTAATTATAATTAAATTTCGAAAATCATATCTCAGAGCCTCGACAATATTTTTTCCTGAAATCAAAAAATTTGAATAGAAAATTAAAAATGGAATTTAAACAAGAAAAATTTAGACCATTTTATTGTAATAGTTTTGAAATATTCGGTTTCAAACCCTGGCCTCAATAATTGCCCTCTATTTAATTATAATTAAATTTCGAAAATCATATCTCAGAGCCTCGACAATATTTTTTCCTGAAATCAAAAAATTTGAATAGACAATGAAAAATGGAATTTAATCAAAAAAAATCAGCCAATTTTATTGTAACAATTTTGAAATATTCCGTTTCAAACCCTGACCTCAATACTTGCCCTCTATTTAATTATAATTAAATTTCGAAAATCATATCTCAGAGCCTCGACAATATTTTTTCCTGAAATCAAAAAATTTGAATAGAAAATTAAAAATGGAATTTAAACAAGAAAAATTTAGACCATTTTATTGTAATAGTTTTGAAATATTCGGTTTCAAACCCTGGCCTCAATACTTGCCCTCTATTTAATTATAATTAAATTTCGAAAATCATATCTCAGAGACTCGACAATATTTTTTCCTGAAATCAAAAAATTTGAATAGAAAATTAAAAATGGAATTTAAACAAGAAAAATTTAGACCATTTTATTGTAATAGTTTTGAAATATTCGGTTTCAAACCCTGGCCTCAATACTTGCCCTCTATTTAATTATAATTAAATTTCGAAAATCATATCTCAGAGACTCGACAATATTTTTTCCTGAAATCAAAAATTTGAATAGAAAATTAAAAATGGAATTTAATCAAAAAAAATCAGTCAATTTTATTGTAACAGTTTTGAAATATTCGGTTTCAAACCCTGGCTTCAATACTTGCCCTCTATTTAATTATAATTAAATTTCGAAAATCATATCTCAGAGACTCGACAATATTTTTTCCTGAAATCAAAAATTTGAATAGAAAATTAAAAATGGAATTTAATCAAAAAAAATCAGTCAATTTTATTGTAACAGTTTTGAAATATTCGGTTTCAAACCCTGGCTTCAATACTTGCCCTCTATTTAATTATAATTAAATTTCGAAAATCATATCTCAGAGCCTCGACAATATTTTTTCCTGAAATCAAAAAATTTGAATAGAAAATTAAAAATGGAATTTAAACAAGAAAAATTTAGACCATTTTATTGTAATAGTTTTGAAATATTCGGTTTCAAACCCTGGCCTCAATAATTGCCCTCTATTTAATTATAATTAAATTTCGAAAATCATATCTCAGAGCCTCGACAATATTTTTTCCTGAAATCAAAAAATATGAATAGACAATTAAAAATGGAATTTAATCAAAAAAAATCAGCCAATTTTATTGTAACAATTTTGAAATATTCCGTTTCAAACCCTGACCTCAATACTTGCCCTCTATTTAATTATAATTAAATTTCGAAAATCATATCTCAGAGACTCGACAATATTTTTTCCTGAAATCAAAAATTTGAATAGAAAATTAAAAATGGAATTTAATCAAAAAAAATCAGTCAATTTTATTGTAACAGTTTTGAAATATTCGGTTTCAAACCCTGGCTTCAATACTTGCCCTCTATTTAATTATAATTAAATTTCGAAAATCATATCTCAGAGCCTCGACAATATTTTTTCCTGAAATCAAAAAATTTGAATAGAAAATTAAAAATGGAATTTAAACAAGAAAAATTTAGACCATTTTATTGTAACAGTTTTGAAATATTCGGTTTCAAACCCTGGCCTCAATAATTGCCCTCTATTTAATTATAATTAAATTTCGAAAATCATATCTCTGAGCCTCGACAATATTTTTTCCTGAAATCAAAAAATTTGAATAGAAAATTAAAAATGGAATTTAAACAAGTAAAATTTAGACCATTTTATTGTAACAGTTTTGAAATATTCGGTTTCAAACCCTGGCCTCAATAATTGCCCTCTATTTAATTATAATTAAATTTCGAAAATCATATCTCAGAGCCTCGACAATATTTTTTCCTGAATTAAAAAAATTTGAATAGAAAATTAAAAATGGAATTTAAACAAGAAAAATTTAGACCATTTTATTGTAATAGTTTTGAAATATTCGGTTTCAAACCCTGGCCTCAATAATTGCCCTCTATTTAATTATAATTAAATTTCGAAAATCATATCTCAGAGCCTCGACAATATTTTTTCCTGAAATCAAAAAATTTGAATAGACAATGAAAAATGGAATTTAATCAAAAAAAATCAGCCAATTTTATTGTAACAATTTTGAAATATTCCGTTTCAAACCCTGACCTCAATACTTGCCCTCTATTTAATTATAATTAAATTTCGAAAATCATATCTCAGAGCCTCGACAATATTTTTTCCTGAAATCAAAAAATTTGAATAGAAAATTAAAAATGGAATTTAAACAAGAAAAATTTAGACCATTTTATTGTAATAGTTTTGAAATATTCGGTTTCAAACCCTGGCCTCAATACTTGCCCTCTATTTAATTATAATTAAATTTCGAAAATCATATCTCAGAGACTCGACAATATTTTTTCCTGAAATCAAAAATTTGAATAGAAAATTAAAAATGGAATTTAATCAAAAAAAATCAGTCAATTTTATTGTAACAGTTTTGAAATATTCGGTTTCAAACCCTGGCTTCAATACTTGCCCTCTATTTAATTATAATTAAATTTCGAAAATCATATCTCAGAGCCTCGACAATATTTTTTCCTGAAATCAAAAAATTTGAATAGAAAATTAAAAATGGAATTTAAACAAGAAAAATTTAGACCATTTTATTGTAATAGTTTTGAAATATTCGGTTTCAAACCCTGGCCTCAATAATTGCCCTCTATTTAATTATAATTAAATTTCGAAAATCATATCTCAGAGCCTCGACAATATTTTTTCCTGAAATCAAAAAATATGAATAGACAATTAAAAATGGAATTTAATCAAAAAAAATCAGCCAATTTTATTGTAACAATTTTGAAATATTCCGTTTCAAACCCTGACCTCAATACTTGCCCTCTATTTAATTATAATTAAATTTCGAAAATCATATCTCAGAGACTCGACAATATTTTTTCCTGAAATCAAAAATTTGAATAGAAAATTAAAAATGGAATTTAAACAAGAAAAATTTAGACCATTTTATTGTAACAGTTTTGAAATATTCGGTTTCAAACCCTGGCTTCAATACTTGCCCTCTATTTAATTATAATTAAATTTCGAAAATCATATCTCAGAGCCTCGACAATATTTTTTCCTGAAATCAAAAAATTTGAATAGAAAATTAAAAATGGAATTTAAACAAGAAAAATTTAGACCATTTTATTGTAACAGTTTTGAAATATTCGGTTTCAAACCCTGGCTTCAATACTTGCCCTCTATTTAATTATAATTAAATTTCGAAAATCATATCTCAGAGCCTCGACAATATTTTTTCCTGAAATCAAAAAATTTGAATAGAAAATTAAAAATGGAATTTAAACAAGAAAAATTTAGACCATTTTATTGTAACAGTTTTGAAATATTCGGTTTCAAACCCTGGCTTCAATACTTGCCCTCTATTTAATTATAATTAAATTTCGAAAATCATATCTCAGAGCCTCGACAATATTTTTTCCTGAAATCAAAAAATTTGAATAGACTATTAAAAATGAAATTTAATCAAAAAAAAATCAGCCGATTTTATTGTAATAGTTTTGAAATATTCGGTTTCAAACCCTGGCCTCAATAATTGCCCTCTATTTAATTATAATTAAATTTCGAAAATCATATCTCAGAGCCTCGACAATATTTTTTCCTGAAATCAAAAAATATGAATAGACTATTAAAAATGAAATTTAATCAAAAAAAAATCAGCCGATTTTATTGTAATAGTTTTGAAATATTCGGTTTCAAACCCTGGCCTCAATAATTGCCCTCTATTTAATTATAATTAAATTTCGAAAATCATATCTCAGAGCCTCGACAATATTTTTTCCTGAAATCAATAAATATGAATAGACAATTAAAAATGGAATTTAATCAAAAAAAATCAGCCAATTTTATTGTAACAATTTTGAAATATTCCGTTTCAAACCCTGACCTCAATACTTGCCCTCTATTTAATTATAATTAAATTTCGAAAATCATATCTCAGAGACTCGACAATATTTTTTCCTGAAATCAAAAATTTGAATAGAAAATTAAAAATGGAATTTAAACAAGAAAAATTTAGACCATTTTATTGTAACAGTTTTGAAATATTCGGTTTCAAACCCTGGCTTCAATACTTGCCCTCTATTTAATTATAATTAAATTTCGAAAATCATATCTCAGAGCCTCGACAATATTTTTTCCTGAAATCAAAAAATTTGAATAGAAAATTAAAAATGGAATTTAAACAAGAAAAATTTAGACCATTTTATTGTAACAGTTTTGAAATATTCGGTTTCAAACCCTGGCTTCAATACTTGCCCTCTATTTAATTATAATTAAATTTCGAAAATCATATCTCAGAGCCTCGACAATATTTTTTCCTGAAATCAAAAAATTTGAATAGAAAATTAAAAATGGAATTTAAACAAGAAAAATTTAGACCATTTTATTGTAACAGTTTTGAAATATTCGGTTTCAAACCCTGGCTTCAATACTTGCCCTCTATTTAATTATAATTAAATTTCGAAAATCATATCTCAGAGCCTCGACAATATTTTTTCCTGAAATCAAAAAATTTGAATAGAAAATTAAAAATGGAATTTAAACAAGAAAAATTTAGACCATTTTATTGTAACAGTTTTGAAATATTCGGTTTCAAACCCTGGCTTCAATACTTGCCCTCTATTTAATTATAATTAAATTTCGAAAATCATATCTCAGAGCCTCGACAATATTTTTTCCTGAAATCAAAAAATTTGAATAGAAAATTAAAAATGGAATTTAAACAAGAAAAATTTAGAACATTTTATTGTAACAGTTTTGAAATATTCGGTTTCAAACCCTGGCCTCAATAATTGCCCTCTATTTAATTATAATTAAATTTCGAAAATCATATCTCTGAGCCTCGACAATATTTTTTCCTGAAATCAAAAAATTTGAATAGACAATTAAAAATGGAATTTAAACAAGAAAAATTTAGACCATTTTATTGTAACAGTTTTGAAATATTCGGTTTCAAACCCTGGCCTCAATAATTGCCCTCTATTTAATTATAATTAAATTTCGAAAATCATATCTCTGAGCCTCGACAATATTTTTTCCTGAAATCAAAAAATATGAATAGACAATTAAAAATGGAATTTAAACAAGAAAAATTTAGACCATTTTATTGTAATAGTTTTGAAATATTCGGTTTCAAACCCTGGCCTCAATAATTGCCCTCTATTTAATTATAATTAAATTTCGAAAATCATATCTCAGAGCCTCGACAATATTTTTTCCTGAAATCAAAAAATATGAATAGACAATTAAAAATGGAATTTAATCAAAAAAAATCAGCCAATTTTATTGTAACAATTTTGAAATATTCCGTTTCAAACCCTGACCTCAATACTTGCCCTCTATTTAATTATAATTAAATTTCGAAAATCATATCTCAGAGACTCGACAATATTTTTTCCTGAAATCAAAAATTTGAATAGAAAATTAAAAATGGAATTTAAACAAGAAAAATTTAGACCATTTTATTGTAACAGTTTTGAAATATTCGGTTTCAAACCCTGGCTTCAATACTTGCCCTCTATTTAATTATAATTAAATTTCGAAAATCATATCTCAGAGCCTCGACAATATTTTTTCCTGAAATCAAAAAATTTGAATAGAAAATTAAAAATGGAATTTAAACAAGAAAAATTTAGACCATTTTATTGTAACAGTTTTGAAATATTCGGTTTCAAACCCTGGCTTCAATACTTGCCCTCTATTTAATTATAATTAAATTTCGAAAATCATATCTCAGAGACTCGACAATATTTTTTCCTGAAATCAAAAATTTGAATAGAAAATTAAAAATGGAATTTAATCAAAAAAAATCAGTCAATTTTATTGTAACAGTTTTGAAATATTCGGTTTCAAACCCTGGCTTCAATACTTGCCCTCTATTTAATTATAATTAAATTTCGAAAATCATATCTCAGAGCCTCGACAATATTTTTTCCTGAAATCAAAAAATTTGAATAGAAAATTAAAAATGGAATTTAAACAAGAAAAATTTAGACCATTTTATTGTAACAGTTTTGAAATATTCGGTTTCAAACCCTGGCTTCAATACTTGCCCTCTATTTAATTATAATTAAATTTCGAAAATCATATCTCAGAGCCTCGACAATATTTTTTCCTGAAATCAAAAAATTTGAATAGAAAATTAAAAATGGAATTTAAACAAGAAAAATTTAGACCATTTTATTGTAACAGTTTTGAAATATTCGGTTTCAAACCCTGGCTTCAATACTTGCCCTCTATTTAATTATAATTAAATTTCGAAAATCATATCTCAGAGCCTCGACAATATTTTTTCCTGAAATCAAAAAATTTGAATAGAAAATTAAAAATGGAATTTAAACAAGAAAAATTTAGACCATTTTATTGTAACAGTTTTGAAATATTCGGTTTCAAACCCTGGCCTCAATAATTGCCCTCTATTTAATTATAATTAAATTTCAAAATCATATCTCTGAGCCTCGACAATATTTTTTCCTGAAATCAAAAAATTTGAATAGACAATTAAAAATGGAATTTAAACAAGAAAAATTTAGACCATTTTATTGTAACAGTTTTGAAATATTCGGTTTCAAACCCTGGCCTCAATAATTGCCCTCTATTTAATTATAATTAAATTTCGAAAATCATATCTCTGAGCCTCGACAATATTTTTTCCTGAAATCAAAAAATTTGAATAGACAATTAAAAATGGAATTTAATCAAAAAAAATCAGCCAATTTTATTGTAACAATTTTGAAATATTCCGTTTCAAACCCTGGCCTCAATACTTGCCCTCTATTTAATTATAATTAAATTTCGAAAATCATATCTCAGAGCCTCGACAATATTTTTTCCTGAAATCAAAAAATATGAATAGACAATTAAAAATGGAATTTAATCAAAAAAAATTTAGACCATTTTATTGTAACAATTTTGAAATATTCGGTTTCAAACCCTGGCCTCAATACTTGCCCTCTATTTAATTATAATTAAATTTCGAAAATCATATCTCCGAGCCTCGACAATATTTTTTCCTGAAATCAAAAAATTTGAATAGACAATGAAAAATGGAATTTAAACAAGAAAAATTTAGACCATTTTATTGTAACAGTTTTGAAATATTCGGTTTCAAACCCTGGCCTCAATAATTGCCCTCTATTTAATTATAATTAAATTTCGAAAATCATATCTCTGAGCCTCGACAATATTTTTTCCTGAAATCAAAAAATTTGAATAGAAAATTAAAAATGGAATTTAAACAAGAAAAATTTAGACCATTTTATTGTAACAGTTTTGAAATATTCGGTTTCAAACCCTGGCCTCAATACTTGCCCTCTATTTAATTATAATTAAATTTCGAAAATCATATCTCAGAGACTCGACAATATTTTTTCCTGAAATCAAAAATTTGAATAGAAAATTAAAAATGGAATTTAATCAAAAAAAATCAGTCAATTTTATTGTAACAGTTTTGAAATATTCGGTTTCAAACCCTGGCTTCAATACTTGCCCTCTATTTAATTATAATTAAATTTCGAAAATCATATCTCAGAGCCTCGACAATATTTTTTCCTGAAATCAAAAAATTTGAATAGAAAATTAAAAATGGAATTTAAACAAGAAAAATTTAGACCATTTTATTGTAATAGTTTTGAAATATTCGGTTTCAAACCCTGGCCTCAATAATTGCCCTCTATTTAATTATAATTAAATTTCGAAAATCATATCTCAGAGCCTCGACAATATTTTTTCCTGAAATCAAAAAATATGAATAGACAATTAAAAATGGAATTTAATCAAAAAAAATCAGCCAATTTTATTGTAACAATTTTGAAATATTCCGTTTCAAACCCTGGCTTCAATACTTGCCCTCTATTTAATTATAATTAAATTTCGAAAATCATATCTCTGAGCCTCGACAATATTTTTTCCTGAAATCAAAAAATTTGAATAGAAAATTAAAAATGGAATTTAAACAAGAAAAATTTAGACCATTTTATTGTAATAGTTTTGAAATATTCGGTTTCAAACCCTGGCCTCAATACTTGCCCTCTATTTAATTATAATTAAATTTCGAAAATCATATCTCAGAGACTCGACAATATTTTTTCCTGAAATCAAAAATTTGAATAGAAAATTAAAAATGGAATTTAATCAAAAAAAATTTAGACCATTTTATTGTAATAGTTTTGAAATATTCAGTTTCAAACCCTGGCTTCAATACTTGCCCTCTATTTAATTATAATTAAATTTCGAAAATCATATCTCAGAGCCTCGACAATATTTTTTCCTGAAATCAAAAAATTTGAATAGAAAATTAAAAATGGAATTTAAACAAGAAAAATTTAGACCATTTTATTGTAATAGTTTTGAAATATTCGGTTTCAAACCCTGGCCTCAATAATTGCCCTCTATTTAATTATAATTAAATTTCGAAAATCATATCTCAGAGCCTCGACAATATTTTTTCCTGAAATCAAAAAATATGAATAGACAATTAAAAATGGAATTTAATCAAAAAAAATCAGCCAATTTTATTGTAACAATTTTGAAATATTCCGTTTCAAACCCTGACCTCAATACTTGCCCTCTATTTAATTATAATTAAATTTCGAAAATCATATCTCAGAGACTCGACAATATTTTTTCCTGAAATCAAAAATTTGAATAGAAAATTAAAAATGGAATTTAAACAAGAAAAATTTAGACCATTTTATTGTAACAGTTTTGAAATATTCGGTTTCAAACCCTGGCCTCAATAATTGCCCTCTATTTAATTATAATTAAATTTCAAAATCATATCTCTGAGCCTCGACAATATTTTTTCCTGAAATCAAAAAATTTGAATAGACAATTAAAAATGGAATTTAAACAAGAAAAATTTAGACCATTTTATTGTAACAGTTTTGAAATATTCGGTTTCAAACCCTGGCCTCAATAATTGCCCTCTATTTAATTATAATTAAATTTCGAAAATCATATCTCTGAGCCTCGACAATATTTTTTCCTGAAATCAAAAAATTTGAATAGACAATTAAAAATGGAATTTAATCAAAAAAAATCAGCCAATTTTATTGTAACAATTTTGAAATATTCCGTTTCAAACCCTGGCCTCAATACTTGCCCTCTATTTAATTATAATTAAATTTCGAAAATCATATCTCAGAGCCTCGACAATATTTTTTCCTGAAATCAAAAAATATGAATAGACAATTAAAAATGGAATTTAATCAAAAAAAATTTAGACCATTTTATTGTAACAATTTTGAAATATTCGGTTTCAAACCCTGGCCTCAATACTTGCCCTCTATTTAATTATAATTAAATTTCGAAAATCATATCTCCGAGCCTCGACAATATTTTTTCCTGAAATCAAAAAATTTGAATAGACAATGAAAAATGGAATTTAAACAAGAAAAATTTAGACCATTTTATTGTAACAGTTTTGAAATATTCGGTTTCAAACCCTGGCCTCAATAATTGCCCTCTATTTAATTATAATTAAATTTCGAAAATCATATCTCTGAGCCTCGACAATATTTTTTCCTGAAATCAAAAAATTTGAATAGAAAATTAAAAATGGAATTTAAACAAGAAAAATTTAGACCATTTTATTGTAACAGTTTTGAAATATTCGGTTTCAAACCCTGGCCTCAATACTTGCCCTCTATTTAATTATAATTAAATTTCGAAAATCATATCTCAGAGACTCGACAATATTTTTT
The DNA here is from genome assembly GCA_030063045.1 of Pratylenchus scribneri. Classification (NCBI taxonomy): domain Eukaryota; kingdom Metazoa; phylum Nematoda; class Chromadorea; order Rhabditida; family Pratylenchidae; genus Pratylenchus; species Pratylenchus scribneri. The sequence continues at coordinate 57,704 of JAQSEB010000209.1, forward strand.
CCTGAAATCAAAAATTTGAATAGAAAATTAAAAATGGAATTTAATCAAAAAAAATCAGTCAATTTTATTGTAACAGTTTTGAAATATTCGGTTTCAAACCCTGGCTTCAATACTTGCCCTCTATTTAATTATAATTAAATTTCGAAAATCATATCTCAGAGCCTCGACAATATTTTTTCCTGAAATCAAAAAATTTGAATAGAAAATTAAAAATGGAATTTAAACAAGAAAAATTTAGACCATTTTATTGTAATAGTTTTGAAATATTCGGTTTCAAACCCTGGCCTCAATAATTGCCCTCTATTTAATTATAATTAAATTTCGAAAATCATATCTCAGAGCCTCGACAATATTTTTTCCTGAAATCAAAAAATATGAATAGACAATTAAAAATGGAATTTAATCAAAAAAAATCAGCCAATTTTATTGTAACAATTTTGAAATATTCCGTTTCAAACCCTGGCTTCAATACTTGCCCTCTATTTAATTATAATTAAATTTCGAAAATCATATCTCTGAGCCTCGACAATATTTTTTCCTGAAATCAATAAATTTGAATAGAAAATTAAAAATGGAATTTAAACAAGAAAAATTTAGACCATTTTATTGTAATAGTTTTGAAATATTCGGTTTCAAACCCTGGCCTCAATACTTGCCCTCTATTTAATTATAATTAAATTTCGAAAATCATATCTCAGAGACTCGACAATATTTTTTCCTGAAATCAAAAATTTGAATAGAAAATTAAAAATGGAATTTAATCAAAAAAAATTTAGACCATTTTATTGTAATAGTTTTGAAATATTCGGTTTCAAACCCTGGCTTCAATACTTGCCCTCTATTTAATTATAATTAAATTTCGAAAATCATATCTCAGAGCCTCGACAATATTTTTTCCTGAAATCAAAAAATTTGAATAGAAAATTAAAAATGGAATTTAAACAAGAAAAATTTAGACCATTTTATTGTAATAGTTTTGAAATATTCGGTTTCAAACCCTGGCCTCAATAATTGCCCTCTATTTAATTATAATTAAATTTCGAAAATCATATCTCAGAGCCTCGACAATATTTTTTCCTGAAATCAAAAAATATGAATAGACAATTAAAAATGGAATTTAATCAAAAAAAATCAGCCAATTTTATTGTAACAATTTTGAAATATTCCGTTTCAAACCCTGACCTCAATACTTGCCCTCTATTTAATTATAATTAAATTTCGAAAATCATATCTCAGAGACTCGACAATATTTTTTCCTGAAATCAAAAATTTGAATAGAAAATTAAAAATGGAATTTAATCAAAAAAAATCAGTCAATTTTATTGTAACAGTTTTGAAATATTCGGTTTCAAACCCTGGCTTCAATACTTGCCCTCTATTTAATTATAATTAAATTTCGAAAATCATATCTCAGAGCCTCGACAATATTTTTTCCTGAAATCAAAAAATTTGAATAGAAAATTAAAAATGGAATTTAAACAAGAAAAATTTAGACCATTTTATTGTAACAGTTTTGAAATATTCGGTTTCAAACCCTGGCCTCAATAATTGCCCTCTATTTAATTATAATTAAATTTCGAAAATCATATCTCTGAGCCTCGACAATATTTTTTCCTGAAATCAAAAAATTTGAATAGACAATTAAAAATGGAATTTAAACAAGAAAAATTTATACCATTTTATTGTAATAGTTTTGAAATATTCGGTTTCAAACCCTGGCCTCAATACTTGCCCTCTATTTAATTATAATTAAATTTCGAAAATCATATCTCAGAGCCTCGACAATATTTTTTCCTGAAATCAAAAAATATGAATAGACAATTAAAAATGGAATTTAATCAAAAAAAATTTAGACCATTTTATTGTAACAATTTTGAAATATTCGGTTTCAAACCCTGGCCTCAATACTTGCCCTCTATTTAATTATAATTAAATTTCGAAAATCATATCTCTGAGCCTCGACAATATTTTTTCCTGAAATCAAAAAATATGAATAGACAATTAAAAATGGAATTTAATCAAAAAAAATCAGCCAATTTTATTGTAACAATTTTGAAATATTCCGTTTCAAACCCTGACCTCAATACTTGCCCTCTATTTAATTATAATTAAATTTCGAAAATCATATCTCTGAGCCTCGACAATATTTTTTCCTGAAATCAAAAAATTTGAATAGACAATTAAAAATGGAATTTAAACAAGAAAAATTTATACCATTTTATTGTAATAGTTTTGAAATATTCGGTTTCAAACCCTGGCCTCAATACTTGCCCTCTATTTAATTATAATTAAATTTCGAAAATCATATCTCAGAGCCTCGACAATATTTTTTCCTGAAATCAAAAAATATGAATAGACAATTAAAAATGGAATTTAATCAAAAAAAATTTAGACCATTTTATTGTAACAATTTTGAAATATTCGGTTTCAAACCCTGGCCTCAATACTTGCCCTCTATTTAATTATAATTAAATTTCGAAAATCATATCTCTGAGCCTCGACAATATTTTTTCCTGAAATCAAAAACTATGAATAGACAATTAAAAATGGAATTTAATCAAAAAAAATCAGCCAATTTTATTGTAACAATTTTGAAATATTCCGTTTCAAACCCTGACCTCAATACTTGCCCTCTATTTAATTATAATTAAATTTCGAAAATCATATCTCAGAGACTCGACAATATTTTTTCCTGAAATCAAAAATTTGAATAGAAAATTAAAAATGGAATTTAATCAAAAAAAATCAGTCAATTTTATTGTAACAGTTTTGAAATATTCGGTTTCAAACCCTGGCTTCAATACTTGCCCTCTATTTAATTATAATTAAATTTCGAAAATCATATCTCAGAGCCTCGACAATATTTTTTCCTGAAATCAAAAAATTTGAATAGAAAATTAAAAATGGAATTTAACAAGAAAAATTTAGACCATTTTATTGTAACAGTTTTGAAATATTCGGTTCAAACCCTGGCCTCAATAATTGCCCTCTATTTAATTATAATTAAATTTCGAAAATCATATCTCAGAGCCTCGACAATATTTTTTCCTGAAATCAAAAAATTTGAATAGACAATTAAAAATGGAATTTAATCAAAAAAAATCAGCCAATTTTATTGTAACAATTTTGAAATATTCCGTTTCAAACCCTGACCTCAATACTTGCCCTCTATTTAATTATAATTAAATTTCGAAAATCATATCTCAGAGACTCGACAATATTTTTTCCTGAAATCAAAAATTTGAATAGAAAATTAAAAATGGAATTTAATCAAAAAAAAATCAGTCAATTTTATTGTAACAGTTTTGAAATATTCGGTTTCAAACCCTGGCTTCAATACTTGCCCTCTATTTAATTATAATTAAATTTCGAAAATCATATCTCTGAGCCTCGACAATATTTTTTCCTGAAATCAAAAATTTGAATAGAAAATTAAAAATGGAATTTAATCAAAAAAAATCAGTCAATTTTATTGTAACAGTTTTGAAATATTCGGTTTCAAACCCTGGCTTCAATACTTGCCCTCTATTTAATTATAATTAAATTTCGAAAATCATATCTCAGAGACTCGACAATATTTTTTCCTGAAATCAAAAATTTGAATAGAAAATTAAAAATGGAATTTAATCAAAAAAAATCAGTCAATTTTATTGTAACAGTTTTGAAATATTCGGTTTCAAACCCTGGCTTCAATACTTGCCCTCTATTTAATTATAATTAAATTTCGAAAATCATATCTCTGAGCCTCGACAATATTTTTTCCTGAAATCAAAAAATTTGAATAGAAAATTAAAAATGGAATTTAAACAAGAAAAATTTAGACCATTTTATTGTAATAGTTTTGAAATATTCGGTTTCAAACCCTGGCCTCAATACTTGCCCTCTATTTAATTATAATTAAATTTCGAAAATCATATCTCAGAGCCTCGACAATATTTTTTCCTGAAATCAAAAAATATGAATAGACAATTAAAAATGGAATTTAATCAAAAAAAATTTAGACCATTTTATTGTAACAATTTTGAAATATTCGGTTTCAAACCCTGGCCTCAATACTTGCCCTCTATTTAATTATAATTAAATTTCGAAAATCATATCTCTGAGCCTCGACAATATTTTTTCCTGAAATCAAAAAATTTGAATAGACAATGAAAAATGGAATTTAAACAAGTAAAATTTAGACCATTTTATTGTAACAGTTTTGAAATATTCCGTTTCAAACCCTGACCTCAATACTTGCCCTCTATTTAATTATAATTAAATTTCGAAAATCATATCTCAGAGCCTCGACAATATTTTTTCCTGAAATCAAAAAATTTGAATAGAAAATTAAAAATGGAATTTAAACAAGAAAAATTTAGACCATTTTATTGTAATAGTTTTGAAATATTCGGTTTCAAACCCTGGCCTCAATACTTGCCCTCTATTTAATTATAATTAAATTTCGAAAATCATATCTCAGAGACTCGACAATATTTTTTCCTGAAATCAAAAATTTGAATAGAAATTTAAAAATGGAATTTAATCAAAAAAAATCAGTCAATTTTATTGTAACAGTTTTGAAATATTCGGTTTCAAACCCTGGCTTCAATACTTGCCCTCTATTTAATTATAATTAAATTTCGAAAATCATATCTCAGAGCCTCGACAATATTTTTTCCTGAAATCAAAAAATTTGAATAGAAAATTAAAAATGGAATTTAAACAAGAAAAATTTAGACCATTTTATTGTAATAGTTTTGAAATATTCGGTTTCAAACCCTGGCCTCAATAATTGCCCTCTATTTAATTATAATTAAATTTCGAAAATCATATCTCTGAGCCTCGACAATATTTTTTCCTGAAATCAAAAAATTTGAATAGACAATTAAAAATGGAATTTAATCAAAAAAAATTTAGACCATTTTATTGTAACAGTTTTGAAATATTCGGTTTCAAACCCTAGCCTCAATAATTGCCCTCTATTTAATTATAATTAAATTTCGAAAATCATATCTCTGAGCCTCGACAATATTTTTTCCTGAAATCAAAAAATTTGAATAGACAATTAAAAATGGAATTTAAACAAGAAAAATTTAGACCATTTTATTGTAACAGTTTTGAAATATTCGGTTTCAAACCCTGGCCTCAATAATTGCCCTCTATTTAATTATAATTAAATTTCGAAAATCATATCTCTGAGCCTCGACAATATTTTTTCCTGAAATCAAAAAATTTGAATAGACAATTAAAAATGGAATTTAAACAAGAAAAATTTAGACCATTTTATTGTAATAGTTTTGAAATATTCGGTTTCAAACCCTGGCCTCAATACTTGCCCTCTATTTAATTATAATTAAATTTCGAAAATCATATCTCAGAGACTCGACAATATTTTTTCCTGAAATCAAAAATTTGAATAGAAAATTAAAAATGGAATTTAATCAAAAAAAATCAGTCAATTTTATTGTAACAGTTTTGAAATATTCGGTTTCAAACCCTGGCTTCAATAATTGCCCTCTATTTAATTATAATTAAATTTCGAAAATCATATCTCTGAGCCTCGACAATATTTTTTCCTGAAATCAAAAAATTTGAATAGACAATTAAAAATGGAATTTAAACAAGAAAAATTTAGACCATTTTATTGTAACAGTTTTGAAATATTCGGTTTCAAACCCTGGCCTCAATAATTGCCCTCTATTTAATTATAATTAAATTTCGAAAATCATATCTCTGAGCCTCGACAATATTTTTTCCTGAAATCAAAAAATTTGAATAGACAATTAAAAATGGAATTTAAACAAGAAAAATTTAGACCATTTTATTGTAATAGTTTTGAAATATTCGGTTTCAAACCCTGGCCTCAATACTTGCCCTCTATTTAATTATAATTAAATTTCGAAAATCATATCTCAGAGACTCGACAATATTTTTTCCTGAAATCAAAAATTTGAATAGAAAATTAAAAATGGAATTTAATCAAAAAAAATCAGTCAATTTTATTGTAACAGTTTTGAAATATTCGGTTTCAAACCCTGGCTTCAATACTTGCCCTCTATTTAATTATAATTAAATTTCGAAAATCATATCTCAGAGCCTCGACAATATTTTTTCCTGAAATCAAAAAATTTGAATAGAAAATTAAAAATGGAATTTAAACAAGAAAAATTTAGACCATTTTATTGTAATAGTTTTGAAATATTCGGTTTCAAACGCTGGCCTCAATAATTGCCCTCTATTTAATTATAATTAAATTTCGAAAATCATATCTCAGAGCCTCGACAATATTTTTTCCTGAAATCAAAAAATATGAATAGACAATTAAAAATGGAATTTAATCAAAAAAAATCAGCCAATTTTATTGTAACAATTTTGAAATATTCCGTTTCAAACCCTGACCTCAATACTTGCCCTCTATTTAATTATAATTAAATTTCGAAAATCATATCTCAGAGACTCGACAATATTTTTTCCTGAAATCAAAAATTTGAATAGAAAATTAAAAATGGAATTTAATCAAAAAAAATCAGTCAATTTTATTGTAACAGTTTTGAAATATTCGGTTTCAAACCCTGGCTTCAATACTTGCCCTCTATTTAATTATAATTAAATTTCGAAAATCATATCTCAGAGCCTCGACAATATTTTTTCCTGAAATCAAAAAATTTGAATAGAAAATTAAAAATGGAATTTAAACAAGAAAAATTTAGACCATTTTATTGTAACAGTTTTGAAATATTCGGTTTCAAACCCTGGCCTCAATAATTGCCCTCTATTTAATTATAATTAAATTTCGAAAATCATATCTCAGAGACTCGACAATATTTTTTCCTGAAATCAAAAATTTGAATAGAAAATTAAAAATGGAATTTAATCAAAAAAAATCAGTCAATTTTATTGTAACAGTTTTGAAATATTCGGTTTCAAACCCTGGCTTCAATACTTGCCCTCTATTTAATTATAATTAAATTTCGAAAATCATATCTCAGAGCCTCGACAATATTTTTTCCTGAAATCAAAAAATTTGAATAGAAAATTAAAAATGGAATTTAAACAAGAAAAATTTAGACCATTTTATTGTAATAGTTTTGAAATATTCGGTTTCAAACCCTGGCCTCAATAATTGCCCTCTATTTAATTATAATTAAATTTCGAAAATCATATCTCAGAGCCTCGACAATATTTTTTCCTGAAATCAAAAAATTTGAATAGACAATGAAAAATGGAATTTAATCAAAAAAAATCAGCCAATTTTATTGTAACAATTTTGAAATATTCCGTTTCAAACCCTGACCTCAATACTTGCCCTCTATTTAATTATAATTAAATTTCGAAAATCATATCTCAGAGACTCGACAATATTTTTTCCTGAAATCAAAAATTTGAATAGAAAATTAAAAATGGAATTTAATCAAAAAAAATCAGTCAATTTTATTGTAACAGTTTTGAAATATTCGGTTTCAAACCCTGGCTTCAATACTTGCCCTCTATTTAATTATAATTAAATTTCGAAAATCATATCTCAGAGCCTCGACAATATTTTTTCCTGAAATCAAAAAATTTGAATAGAAAATTAAAAATGGAATTTAATCAAAAAAAATCAGTCAATTTTATTGTAACAGTTTTGAAATATTCGGTTTCAAACCCTGGCTTCAATACTTGCCCTCTATTTAATTATAATTAAATTTCGAAAATCATATCTCAGAGCCTCGACAATATTTTTTCCTGAAATCAAAAAATTTGAATAGAAAATTAAAAATGGAATTTAAACAAGAAAAATTTAGACCATTTTATTGTAACAGTTTTGAAATATTCGGTTTCAAACCCTGGCCTCAATACTTGCCCTCTATTTAATTATAATTAAATTTCGAAAATCATATCTCAGAGACTCGACAATATTTTTTCCTGAAATCAAAAATTTGAATAGAAAATTAAAAATGGAATTTAAACAAGAAAAATTTAGACCATTTTATTGTAATAGTTTTGAAATATTCGGTTTCAAACCCTGGCCTCAATAATTGCCCTCTATTTAATTATAATTAAATTTCGAAAATCATATCTCAGAGCCTCGACAATATTTTTTCCTGAAATCAAAAAATATGAATAGACAATTAAAAATGGAATTTAATCAAAAAAAATCAGCCAATTTTATTGTAACAATTTTGAAATATTCCGTTTCAAACCCTGGCTTCAATACTTGCCCTCTATTTAATTATAATTAAATTTCGAAAATCATATCTCAGAGCCTCGACAATATTTTTTCCTGAAATCAAAAAATTTGAATAGAAAATTAAAAATGGAATTTAACAAGAAAAATTTAGACCATTTTATTGTAACAGTTTTGAAATATTCGGTTTCAAACCCTGGCCTCAATAATTGCCCTCTATTTAATTATAATTAAATTTCGAAAATCATATCTCAGAGCCTCGACAATATTTTTTCCTGAAATCAAAAAATTTGAATAGACAATTAAAAATGGAATTTAATCAAAAAAAATCAGTCAATTTTATTGTAACAGTTTTGAAATATTCGGTTTCAAACCCTGGCTTCAATACTTGCCCTCTATTTAATTATAATTAAATTTCGAAAATCATATCTCTGAGCCTCGACAATATTTTTTCCTGAAATCAAAAAATTTGAATAGACAATTAAAAATGGAATTTAATCAAAAAAAATTTAGACCATTTTATTGTAACAGTTTTGAAATATTCGGTTTCAAACCCTGGCCTCAATAATTGCCCTCTATTTAATTATAATTAAATTTCGAAAATCATATCTCTGAGCCTCGACAATATTTTTTCCTGAAATCAAAAAATTTGAATAGACAATTAAAAATGGAATTTAAACAAGAAAAATTTAGACCATTTTATTGTAACAGTTTTGAAATATTCGGTTTCAAACCCTGGCCTCAATAATTGCCCTCTATTTAATTATAATTAAATTTCGAAAATCATATCTCTGAGCCTCGACAATATTTTTTCCTGAAATCAAAAAATTTGAATAGACAATTAAAAATGGAATTTAAACAAGAAAAATTTAGACCATTTTATTGTAATAGTTTTGAAATATTCGGTTTCAAACCCTGGCCTCAATACTTGCCCTCTATTTAATTATAATTAAATTTCGAAAATCATATCTCAGAGACTCGACAATATTTTTTCCTGAAATCAAAAATTTGAATAGAAAATTAAAAATGGAATTTAATCAAAAAAAATCAGTCAATTTTATTGTAACAGTTTTGAAATATTCGGTTTCAAACCCTGGCTTCAATACTTGCCCTCTATTTAATTATAATTAAATTTCGAAAATCATATCTCAGAGCCTCGACAATATTTTTTCCTGAAATCAAAAAATTTGAATAGAAAATTAAAAATGGAATTTAAACAAGAAAAATTTAGACCATTTTATTGTAATAGTTTTGAAATATTCGGTTTCAAACGCTGGCCTCAATAATTGCCCTCTATTTAATTATAATTAAATTTCGAAAATCATATCTCAGAGCCTCGACAATATTTTTTCCTGAAATCAAAAAATATGAATAGACAATTAAAAATGGAATTTAAACAAGAAAAATTTAGACCATTTTATTGTAATAGTTTTGAAATATTCGGTTTCAAACCCTGGCCTCAATAATTGCCCTCTATTTAATTATAATTAAATTTCGAAAATCATATCTCAGAGCCTCGACAATATTTTTTCCTGAAATCAAAAAATATGAATAGACAATTAAAAATGGAATTTAATCAAAAAAAATCAGCCAATTTTATTGTAACAATTTTGAAATATTCCGTTTCAAACCCTGGCTTCAATACTTGCCCTCTATTTAATTATAATTAAATTTCGAAAATCATATCTCAGAGCCTCGACAATATTTTTTCCTGAAATCAAAAAATTTGAATAGAAAATTAAAAATGGAATTTAACAAGAAAAATTTAGACCATTTTATTGTAACAGTTTTGAAATATTCGGTTTCAAACCCTGGCCTCAATAATTGCCCTCTATTTAATTATAATTAAATTTCGAAAATCATATCTCAGAGCCTCGACAATATTTTTTCCTGAAATCAAAAAATTTGAATAGACAATTAAAAATGGAATTTAATCAAAAAAAATCAGTCAATTTTATTGTAACAGTTTTGAAATATTCGGTTTCAAACCCTGGCTTCAATACTTGCCCTCTATTTAATTATAATTAAATTTCGAAAATCATATCTCTGAGCCTCGACAATATTTTTTCCTGAAATCAAAAAATTTGAATAGACAATTAAAAATGGAATTTAATCAAAAAAAATTTAGACCATTTTATTGTAAAAGTTTTGAAATATTCGGTTTCAAACCCTGGCCTCAATAATTGCCCTCTATTTAATTATAATTAAATTTCGAAAATCATATCTCTGAGCCTCGACAATATTTTTTCCTGAAATCAAAAAATTTGAATAGACAATTAAAAATGGAATTTAAACAAGAAAAATTTAGACCATTTTATTGTAACAGTTTTGAAATATTCGGTTTCAAACCCTGGCCTCAATAATTGCCCTCTATTTAATTATAATTAAATTTCGAAAATCATATCTCTGAGCCTCGACAATATTTTTTCCTGAAATCAAAAAATTTGAATAGACAATTAAAAATGGAATTTAAACAAGAAAAATTTAGACCATTTTATTGTAATAGTTTTGAAATATTCGGTTTCAAACCCTGGCCTCAATACTTGCCCTCTATTTAATTATAATTAAATTTCGAAAATCATATCTCAGAGACTCGACAATATTTTTTCCTGAAATCAAAAATTTGAATAGAAAATTAAAAATGGAATTTAATCAAAAAAAATCAGTCAATTTTATTGTAACAGTTTTGAAATATTCGGTTTCAAACCCTGGCTTCAATACTTGCCCTCTATTTAATTATAATTAAATTTCGAAAATCATATCTCAGAGCCTCGACAATATTTTTTCCTGAAATCAAAAAATTTGAATAGAAAATTAAAAATGGAATTTAAACAAGAAAAATTTAGACCATTTTATTGTAATAGTTTTGAAATATTCGGTTTCAAACGCTGGCCTCAATAATTGCCCTCTATTTAATTATAATTAAATTTCGAAAATCATATCTCAGAGCCTCGACAATATTTTTTCCTGAAATCAAAAAATATGAATAGACAATTAAAAATGGAATTTAATCAAAAAAAATCAGCCAATTTTATTGTAACAATTTTGAAATATTCCGTTTCAAACCCTGACCTCAATACTTGCCCTCTATTTAATTATAATTAAATTTCGAAAATCATATCTCAGAGACTCGACAATATTTTTTCCTGAAATCAAAAATTTGAATAGAAAATTAAAAATGGAATTTAATCAAAAAAAATCAGTCAATTTTATTGTAACAGTTTTGAAATATTCGGTTTCAAACCCTGGCTTCAATACTTGCCCTCTATTTAATTATAATTAAATTTCGAAAATCATATCTCAGAGCCTCGACAATATTTTTTCCTGAAATCAAAAAATTTGAATAGAAAATTAAAAATGGAATTTAAACAAGAAAAATTTAGACCATTTTATTGTAACAGTTTTGAAATATTCGGTTTCAAACCCTGGCCTCAATAATTGCCCTCTATTTAATTATAATTAAATTTCGAAAATCATATCTCAGAGACTCGACAATATTTTTTCCTGAAATCAAAAATTTGAATAGAAAATTAAAAATGGAATTTAATCAAAAAAAATCAGTCAATTTTATTGTAACAGTTTTGAAATATTCGGTTTCAAACCCTGGCTTCAATACTTGCCCTCTATTTAATTATAATTAAATTTCGAAAATCATATCTCAGAGCCTCGACAATATTTTTTCCTGAAATCAAAAAATTTGAATAGAAAATTAAAAATGGAATTTAAACAAGAAAAATTTAGACCATTTTATTGTAATAGTTTTGAAATATTCGGTTTCAAACCCTGGCCTCAATAATTGCCCTCTATTTAATTATAATTAAATTTCGAAAATCATATCTCAGAGCCTCGACAATATTTTTTCCTGAAATCAAAAAATTTGAATAGACAATGAAAAATGGAATTTAATCAAAAAAAATCAGCCAATTTTATTGTAACAATTTTGAAATATTCCGTTTCAAACCCTGACCTCAATACTTGCCCTCTATTTAATTATAATTAAATTTCGAAAATCATATCTCAGAGACTCGACAATATTTTTTCCTGAAATCAAAAATTTGAATAGAAAATTAAAAATGGAATTTAATCAAAAAAAATCAGTCAATTTTATTGTAACAGTTTTGAAATATTCGGTTTCAAACCCTGGCTTCAATACTTGCCCTCTATTTAATTATAATTAAATTTCGAAAATCATATCTCAGAGCCTCGATAATATTTTTTCCTGAAATCAAAAAATTTGAATAGAAAATTAAAAATGGAATTTAATCAAAAAAAATCAGTCAATTTTATTGTAACAGTTTTGAAATATTCGGTTTCAAACCCTGGCTTCAATACTTGCCCTCTATTTAATTATAATTAAATTTCGAAAATCATATCTCAGAGCCTCGACAATATTTTTTCCTGAAATCAAAAAATTTGAATAGAAAATTAAAAATGGAATTTAAACAAGAAAAATTTAGACCATTTTATTATAACAGTTTTGAAATATTCGGTTTCAAACCCTGGCCTCAATACTTGCCCTCTATTTAATTATAATTAAATTTCGAAAATCATATCTCAGAGACTCGACAATATTTTTTCCTGAAATCAAAAATTTGAATAGAAAATTAAAAATGGAATTTAATCAAAAAAAATCAGTCAATTTTATTGTAACAGTTTTGAAATATTCGGTTTCAAACCCTGGCTTCAATACTTGCCCTCTATTTAATTATAATTAAATTTCGAAAATCATATCTCAGAGCCTCGACAATATTTTTTCCTGAAATCAAAAAATTTGAATAGAAAATTAAAAATGGAATTTAAACAAGAAAAATTTAGACCATTTTATTGTAATAGTTTTGAAATATTCGGTTTCAAACCCTGGCCTCAATAATTGCCCTCTATTTAATTATAATTAAATTTCGAAAATCATATCTCAGAGCCTCGACAATATTTTTTCCTGAAATCAAAAAATATGAATAGACAATTAAAAATGGAATTTAATCAAAAAAAATCAGCCAATTTTATTGTAACAATTTTGAAATATTCCGTTTCAAACCCTGGCTTCAATACTTGCCCTCTATTTAATTATAATTAAATTTCGAAAATCATATCTCAGAGCCTCGACAATATTTTTTCCTGAAATCAAAAAATTTGAATAGAAAATTAAAAATGGAATTTAAACAAGAAAAATTTAGACCATTTTATTGTAATAGTTTTGAAATATTCGGTTTCAAACCCTGGCCTCAATACTTGCCCTCTATTTAATTATAATTAAATTTCGAAAATCATATCTCAGAGACTCGACAATATTTTTTCCTGAAATCAAAAATTTGAATAGAAAATTAAAAATGGAATTTAATCAAAAAAAATCAGTCAATTTTATTGTAACAGTTTTGAAATATTCGGTTTCAAACCCTGGCTTCAATACTTGCCCTCTATTTAATTATAATTAAATTTCGAAAATTATATCTCAGAGCCTCGACAATATTTTTTCCTGAAATCAAAAAATTTGAATAGAAAATTAAAAATGGAATTTAAACAAGAAAAATTTAGACCATTTAATTGTAATAGTTTTGAAATATTCGGTTTCAAACCCTGGCCTCAATAATTGCCCTCTATTTAATTATAATTAAATTTCGAAAATCATATCTCAGAGCCTCGACAATATTTTTTCCTGAAATCAAAAAATATGAATAGACAATTAAAAATGGAATTTAATCAAAAAAAATCAGCCAATTTTATTGTAACAATTTTGAAATATTCCGTTTCAAACCCTGACCTCAATACTTGCCCTCTATTTAATTATAATTAAATTTCGAAAATCATATCTCAGAGACTCGACAATATTTTTTCCTGAAATCAAAAATTTGAATAGAAAATTAAAAATGGAATTTAATCAAAAAAAATCAGTCAATTTTATTGTAACAGTTTTGAAATATTCGGTTTCAAACCCTGGCTTCAATACTTGCCCTCTATTTAATTATAATTAAATTTCGAAAATCATATCTCAGAGCCTCGACAATATTTTTTCCTGAAATCAAAAAATTTGAATAGAAAATTAAAAATGGAATTTAAACAAGAAAAATTTAGACCATTTTATTGTAATAGTTTTGAAATATTCGGTTTCAAACCCTGGCCTCAATAATTGCCCTCTATTTAATTATAATTAAATTTCGAAAATCATATCTCAGAGCCTCGACAATATTTTTTCCTGAAATCAAAAAATATGAATAGACAATTAAAAATGGAATTTAATCAAAAAAAATCAGCCAATTTTATTGTAACAATTTTGAAATATTCCGTTTCAAACCCTGACCTCAATACTTGCCCTCTATTTAATTATAATTAAATTTCGAAAATCATATCTCAGAGACTCGACAATATTTTTTCCTGAAATCAAAAATTTGAATAGAAAATTAAAAATGGAATTTAATCAAAAAAAATCAGTCAATTTTATTGTAACAGTTTTGAAATATTCGGTTTCAAACCCTGGCTTCAATACTTGCCCTCTATTTAATTATAATTAAATTTCGAAAATCATATCTCAGAGCCTCGACAATATTTTTTCCTGAAATCAAAAAATTTGAATAGACAATTAAAAATGGAATTTAATCAAAAAAAATCAGTCAATTTTATTGTAACAGTTTTGAAATATTCGGTTTCAAACCCTGGCCTCAATACTTGCCCTCTATTAATTATAATTAAATTTCGAAAATCATATCTCTGAGCCTCGACAATATTTTTTCCTGAAATCAAAAAATTTGAATAGACAATTAAAAATGGAATTTAAACAAGAAAAATTTAGACCATTTTATTGTAATAGTTTTGAAATATTCGGTTTCAAATCCTGGCCTCAATACTTGCCCTCTATTTAATTATAATTAAATTTCGAAAATCATATCTCTGAGCCTCGACAATATTTTTTCCTGAAATCAAAAAATTTGAATAGACAATTAAAAATGGAATTTAAACAAGAAAAATTTAGACCATTTTATTGTAACAGTTTTGAAATATTCGGTTTCAAACCCTGGCCTCAATACTTGCCCTCTATTTAATTATAATTAAATTTCGAAAATCATATCTCAGAGCCTCAACAATATTTTTTCCTGAAATCAAAAAATATGAATAGACAATTAAAAATGGAATTTAATCAAAAAAAATTTAGACCATTTTATTGTAACAGTTTTGAAATATTCGGTTTCAAACCCTGGCCTCAATACTTGCCCTCTATTTAATTATAATTAAATTTCGAAAATCATATCTCAGAGCCTCGACAATATTTTTTCCTGAAATCAAAAAATATGAATAGACAATTAAAAATGGAATTTAATCAAAAAAAATTTAGACCATTTTATTGTAATAGTTTTGAAATATTCGGTTTCAAACCCTGGCCTCAATACTTGCCCTCTATTTAATTATAATTAAATTTCGAAAATCATATCTCAGAGCCTCGACAATATTTTTTCCTGAAATCAAAAAATATGAATAGACAATTAAAAATGGAATTTAATCAAAAAAAATTTAGACCATTTTATTGTAACAATTTTGAAATATTCGGTTTCAAACCCTGGCCTCAATACTTGCCCTCTATTTAATTATAATTAAATTTCGAAAATCATATCTCTGAGCCTCGACAATATTTTTTCCTGAAATCAAAAAATTTGAATAGACAATGAAAAATGGAATTTAAACAAGAAAAATTTAGACCATTTTATTGTAACAGTTTTGAAATATTCGGTTTCAAACCCTGGCCTCAATAATTGCCCTCTATTTAATTATAATTAAATTTCGAAAATCATATCTCTGAGCCTCGACAATATTTTTTCCTGAAATCAAAAATTTGAATAGAAAATTAAAAATGGAATTTAATCAAAAAAAATCAGTCAATTTTATTGTAACAATTTTGAAATATTCCGTTTCAAACCCTGACCTCAATACTTGCCCTCTATTTAATTATAATTAAATTTCGAAAATCATATCTCAGAGACTCGACAATATTTTTTCCTGAAATCAAAAATTTGAATAGAAAATTAAAAATGGAATTTAATCAAAAAAAATCAGTCAATTTTATTGTAACAGTTTTGAAATATTCGGTTTCAAACCCTGGCTTCAATACTTGCCCTCTATTTAATTATAATTAAATTTCGAAAATCATATCTCAGAGCCTCGACAATATTTTTTCCTGAAATCGAAAAATTTGAATAGAAAATTAAAAATGGAATTTAAACAAGAAAAATTTAGACCATTTTATTGTAATAGTTTTGAAATATTCGGTTTCAAACCCTGGCCTCAATAATTGCCCTCTATTTAATTATAATTAAATTTCGAAAATCATATCTCAGAGCCTCGACAATATTTTTTCCTGAAATCAAAAAATATGAATAGACAATTAAAAATGGAATTTAATCAAAAAAAATCAGCCAATTTTATTGTAACAATTTTGAAATATTCCGTTTCAAACCCTGACCTCAATACTTGCCCTCTATTTAATTATAATTAAATTTCGAAAATCATATCTCAGAGACTCGACAATATTTTTTCCTGAAATCAAAAATTTGAATAGAAAATTAAAAATGGAATTTAATCAAAAAAAATCAGTCAATTTTATTGTAACAGTTTTGAAATATTCGGTTTCAAACCCTGGCTTCAATACTTGCCCTCTATTTAATTATAATTAAATTTCGAAAATCATATCTCAGAGCCTCGACAATATTTTTTCCTGAAATCAAAAAATTTGAATAGACAATTAAAAATGGAATTTAATCAAAAAAAATCAGTCAATTTTATTGTAACAGTTTTGAAATATTCGGTTTCAAACCCTGGCCTCAATACTTGCCCTCTATTAATTATAATTAAATTTCGAAAATCATATCTCTGAGCCTCGACAATATTTTTTCCTGAAATCAAAAAATTTGAATAGACAATTAAAAATGGAATTTAAACAAGAAAAATTTAGACCATTTTATTGTAATAGTTTTGAAATATTCGGTTTCAAATCCTGGCCTCAATACTTGCCCTCTATTTAATTATAATTAAATTTCGAAAATCATATCTCTGAGCCTCGACAATATTTTTTCCTGAAATCAAAAAATTTGAATAGACAATTAAAAATGGAATTTAAACAAGAAAAATTTAGACCATTTTATTGTAACAGTTTTGAAATATTCGGTTTCAAACCCTGGCCTCAATACTTGCCCTCTATTTAATTATAATTAAATTTCGAAAATCATATCTCAGAGCCTCAACAATATTTTTTCCTGAAATCAAAAAATATGAATAGACAATTAAAAATGGAATTTAATCAAAAAAAATTTAGACCATTTTATTGTAACAGTTTTGAAATATTCGGTTTCAAACCCTGGCCTCAATACTTGCCCTCTATTTAATTATAATTAAATTTCGAAAATCATATCTCAGAGCCTCGACAATATTTTTTCCTGAAATCAAAAAATATGAATAGACAATTAAAAATGGAATTTAATCAAAAAAAATTTAGACCATTTTATTGTAATAGTTTTGAAATATTCGGTTTCAAACCCTGGCCTCAATACTTGCCCTCTATTTAATTATAATTAAATTTCGAAAATCATATCTCAGAGCCTCGACAATATTTTTTCCTGAAATCAAAAAATATGAATAGACAATTAAAAATGGAATTTAATCAAAAAAAATTTAGACCATTTTATTGTAACAATTTTGAAATATTCGGTTTCAAACCCTGGCCTCAATACTTGCCCTCTATTTAATTATAATTAAATTTCGAAAATCATATCTCTGAGCCTCGACAATATTTTTTCCTGAAATCAAAAAATTTGAATAGACAATGAAAAATGGAATTTAAACAAGAAAAATTTAGACCATTTTATTGTAACAGTTTTGAAATATTCGGTTTCAAACCCTGGCCTCAATAATTGCCCTCTATTTAATTATAATTAAATTTCGAAAATCATATCTCTGAGCCTCGACAATATTTTTTCCTGAAATCAAAAAATTTGAATAGACAATTAAAAATGGAATTTAAACAAGAAAAATTTATACCATTTTATTGTAATAGTTTTGAAATATTCGGTTTCAAACCCTGGCCTCAATACTTGCCCTCTATTTAATTATAATTAAATTTCGAAAATCATATCTCAGAGCCTCGACAATATTTTTTCCTGAAATCAAAAAATATGAATAGACAATTAAAAATGGAATTTAATCAAAAAAAATCAGCCAATTTTATTGTAACAATTTTGAAATATTCCGTTTCAAACCCTGGCCTCAATACTTGCCCTCTATTTAATTATAATTAAATTTCGAAAATCATATCTCAGAGCCTCGACAATATTTTTTCCTGAAATAAAAAGATTTGAATAGCCAAAGAAAAATGGAATTTAATCAAAAAAAATCAGTCAATTTTATTGTAACAGTTTTGAAATATTCGGTTTCAAACCCTGGCCTCAATACTTGCCCTCTATTAATTATAATTAAATTTCGAAAATCATATCTCTGAGCCTCGACAATATTTTTTCCTGAAATCAAAAAATTTGAATAGACAATTAAAAATGGAATTTAATCAAAAAAAATCAGCCAATTTTATTGTAACAATTTTGAAATATTCCGTTTCAAACCCTGACCTCAATACTTGCCCTCTATTTAATTATAATTAAATTTCGAAAATCATATCTCAGAGACTCGACAATATTTTTTCCTGAAATCAAAAATTTTAATAGAAAATTAAAAATGGAATTTAATCAAAAAAAATCAGTCAATTTTATTGTAACAGTTTTGAAATATTCGGTTTCAAACCCTGGCTTCAATACTTGCCCTCTATTTAATTATAATTAAATTTCGAAAATCATATCTCAGAGCCTTGACAATATTTTTTCCTGAAATCAAAAAATTTGAATAGAAAATTAAAAATGGAATTTAATCAAAAAAAATCAGTCAATTTTATTGTAACAGTTTTGAAATATTCGGTTTCAAACCCTGGCTTCAATACTTGCCCTCTATTTAATTATAATTAAATTTCGAAAATCATATCTCAGAGCCTCGACAATATTTTTTCCTGAAATCAAAAAATTTGAATAGAAAATTAAAAATGGAATTTAAACAAGAAAAATTTAGACCATTTTATTGTAACAGTTTTGAAATATTCGGTTTCAAACCCTGGCCTCAATACTTGCCCTCTATTTAATTATAATTAAATTTCGAAAATCATATCTCAGAGACTCGACAATATTTTTTCCTGAAATCAAAAATTTGAATAGAAAATTAAAAATGGAATTTAATCAAAAAAAATCAGTCAATTTTATTGTAACAGTTTTGAAATATTCGGTTTCAAACCCTGGCTTCAATACTTGCCCTCTATTTAATTATAATTAAATTTCGAAAATCATATCTCTGAGCCTCGACAATATTTTTTCCTGAAATCAAAAAATTTGAATAGACAATTAAAAATGGAATTTAAACAAGAAAAATTTAGACCATTTTATTGTAATAGTTTTGAAATATTCGGTTTCAAATCCTGGCCTCAATACTTGCCCTCTATTTAATTATAATTAAATTTCGAAAATCATATCTCTGAGCCTCGACAATATTTTTTCCTGAAATCAAAAAATTTGAATAGACAATTAAAAATGGAATTTAAACAAGAAAAATTTAGACCATTTTATTGTAACAGTTTTGAAATATTCGGTTTCAAACCCTGGCCTCAATACTTGCCCTCTATTTAATTATAATTAAATTTCGAAAATCATATCTCAGAGCCTCAACAATATTTTTTCCTGAAATCAAAAAATATGAATAGACAATTAAAAATGGAATTTAATCAAAAAAAATTTAGACCATTTTATTTTAATAGTTTTGAAATATTCGGTTTCAAACCCTGGCCTCAATACTTGCCCTCTATTTAATTATAATTAAATTTCGAAAATCATATCTCAGAGCCTCGACAATATTTTTTCCTGAAATCAAAAAATATGAATAGACAATTAAAAATGGAATTTAATCAAAAAAAATTTAGACCATTTTATTGTAATAGTTTTGAAATATTCGGTTTCAAACCCTGGCCTCAATACTTGCCCTCTATTTAATTATAATTAAATTTCGAAAATCATATCTCAGAGCCTCGACAATATTTTTTCCTGAAATCAAAAAATATGAATAGACAATTAAAAATGGAATTTAATCAAAAAAAATTTAGACCATTTTATTGTAACAGTTTTGAAATATTCCGTTTCAAACCCTGACCTCAATACTTGCCCTCTATTTAATTATAATTAAATTTCGAAAATCATATCTCAGAGACTCGACAATATTTTTTCCTGAAATCAAAAATTTTAATAGAAAATTAAAAATGGAATTTAATCAAAAAAAATCAGTCAATTTTATTGTAACAGTTTTGAAATATTCGGTTTCAAACCCTGGCTTCAATACTTGCCCTCTATTTAATTATAATTAAATTTCGAAAATCATATCTCATAGCCTTGACAATATTTTTTCCTGAAATCAAAAAATTTGAATAGAAAATTAAAAATGGAATTTAATCAAAAAAAATCAGTCAATTTTATTGTAACAGTTTTGAAATATTCGGTTTCAAACCCTGGCTTCAATACTTGCCCTCTATTTAATTATAATTAAATTTCGAAAATCATATCTCAGAGCCTCGACAATATTTTTTCCTGAAATCAAAAAATTTGAATAGAAAATTAAAAATGGAATTTAAACAAGAAAAATTTAGACCATTTTATTGTAACAGTTTTGAAATATTCGGTTTCAAACCCTGGCCTCAATACTTGCCCTCTATTTAATTATAATTAAATTTCGAAAATCATATCTCAGAGACTCGACAATATTTTTTCCTGAAATCAAAAATTTGAATAGAAAATTAAAAATGGAATTTAATCAAAAAAAATCAGTCAATTTTATTGTAACAGTTTTGAAATATTCGGTTTCAAACCCTGGCTTCAATACTTGCCCTCTATTTAATTATAATTAAATTTCGAAAATCATATCTCAGAGCCTCGACAATATTTTTTCCTGAAATCAAAAAATTTGAATAGAAAATTAAAAATGGAATTTAAACAAGAAAAATTTAGACCATTTTATTGTAATAGTTTTGAAATATTCGGTTTCAAACCCTGGCCTCAATAATTGCCCTCTATTTAATTATAATTAAATTTCGAAAATCATATCTCAGAGCCTCGACAATATTTTTTCCTGAAATCAAAAAATATGAATAGACAATTAAAAATGGAATTTAATCAAAAAAAATCAGCCAATTTTATTGTAACAATTTTGAAATATTCCGTTTCAAACCCTGACCTCAATACTTGCCCTCTATTTAATTATAATTAAATTTCGAAAATCATATCTCAGAGACTCGACAATATTTTTTCCTGAAATCAAAAATTTGAATAGAAAATTAAAAATGGAATTTAATCAAAAAAAATCAGTCAATTTTATTGTAACAGTTTTGAAATATTCGGTTTCAAACCCTGGCCTCAATACTTGCCCTCTATTAATTATAATTAAATTTCGAAAATCATATCTCTGAGCCTCGACAATATTTTTTCCTGAAATCAAAAAATTTGAATAGACAATTAAAAATGGAATTTAATCAAAAAAAATTTAGACCATTTTATTGTAACAGTTTTGAAATATTCGGTTTCAAACCCTGGCCTCAATAATTGCCCTCTATTTAATTATAATTAAATTTCGAAAATCATATCTCTGAGCCTCGACAATATTTTTTCCTGAAATCAAAAAATTTGAATAGACAATGAAAAATGGAATTTAAACAAGAAAAATTTAGACCATTTTATTGTAATAGTTTTGAAATATTCGGTTTCAAACCCTGGCCTCAATACTTGCCCTCTATTTAATTATAATTAAATTTCGAAAATCATATCTCTGAGCCTCGACAATATTTTTTCCTGAAATCAAAAAATTTGAATAGACAATTAGAAATGGAATTTAAACAAGAAAAATTTATACCATTTTATTGTAATAGTTTTGAAATATTCGGTTTCAAACCCTGGCCTCAATACTTGCCCTCTATTTAATTATAATTAAATTTCGAAAATCATATCTCAGAGCCTCGACAATATTTTTTCCTAAAATCAAAAAATATGAATAGACAATTAAAAATGGAATTTAATCAAAAAAAATTTAGACCATTTTATTGTAACAATTTTGAAATATTCGGTTTCAAACCCTGGCCTCAATACTTGCCCTCTATTTAATTATAATTAAATTTCGAAAATCATATCTCTGAGCCTCGACAATATTTTTTCCTGAAATCAAAAAATTTGAATAGACAATGAAAAATGGAATTTAAACAAGAAAAATTTAGACCATTTTATTGTAACAGTTTTGAAATATTCGGTTTCAAACCCTGGCCTCAATAATTGCCCTCTATTTAATTATAATTAAATTTCGAAAATCATATCTCTGAGCCTCGACAATATTTTTTCCTGAAATCAAAAAATTTGAATAGACAATTAAAAATGGAATTTAAACAAGAAAAATTTATACCATTTTATTGTAATAGTTTTGAAATATTCGGTTTCAAACCCTGGCCTCAATACTTGCCCTCTATTTAATTATAATTAAATTTCGAAAATCATATCTCTGAGCCTCGACAATATTTTTTCCTGAAATCAAAAAATTTGAATAGACAATTAAAAATGGAATTTAATCAAAAAAAATTTAGACCATTTTATTGTAACAGTTTTGAAATATTCGGTTTCAAACCCTGGCCTCAATAATTGCCCTCTATTTAATTATAATTAAATTTCGAAAATCATATCTCTGAGCCTCGACAATATTTTTTCCTGAAATCAAAAAATTTGAATAGACAATTAAAAATGGAATTTAAACAAGAAAAATTTATACCATTTTATTGTAATAGTTTTGAAATATTCGGTTTCAAACCCTGGCCTCAATACTTGCCCTCTATTTAATTATAATTAAATTTCGAAAATAATATCTCAGAGCCTCGACAATATTTTTTCCTGAAATCAAAAAATATGAATAGACAATTAAAAATGGAATTTAATCAAAAAAAATCAGCCAATTTTATTGTAACAATTTTGAAATATTCCGTTTCAAACCCTGGCCTCAATACTTGCCCTCTATTTAATTATAATTAAATTTCGAAAATCATATCTCAGAGCCTCGACAATATTTTTTCCTGAAATAAAAAGATTTGAATAGCCAATGAAAAATGGAATTTAATCAAAAAAAATCAGTCAATTTTATTGTAACAGTTTTGAAATATTCGGTTTCAAACCCTGGCCTCAATACTTGCCCTCTATTAATTATAATTAAATTTCGAAAATCATATCTCTGAGCCTCGACAATATTTTTTCCTGAAATCAAAAAATTTGAATAGACAATTAAAAATGGAATTTAATCAAAAAAAATTTAGACCATTTTATTGTAACAATTTTGAAATATTCGGTTTCAAACCCTGGCCTCAATACTTGCCCTCTATTTAATTATAATTAAATTTCGAAAATCATATCTCTGAGCCTCGACAATATTTTTTCCTGAAATCAAAAAATTTGAATAGACAATGAAAAATGAAATTTAAACAAGAAAAATTTAGACCATTTTATTGTAACAGTTTTGAAATATTCGGTTTCAAACCCTGGCCTCAATACTTGCCCTCTATTTAATTATAATTAAATTTCGAAAATCATATCTCAGAGCCTCGACAATATTTTTTCCTAAAATCAAAAAATATGAATAGACAATTAAAAATGGAATTTAATCAAAAAAAATTTAGACCATTTTATTGTAACAATTTTGAAATATTCGGTTTCAAACCCTGGCCTCAATACTTGCCCTCTATTTAATTATAATTAAATTTCGAAAATCATATCTCTGAGCCTCGACAATATTTTTTCCTGAAATCAAAAAATTTGAATAGACAATTAAAAATGGAATTTAATCAAAAAAAATTTATACCATTTTATTGTAATAGTTTTGAAATATTCGGTTTCAAACCCTGGCCTCAATACTTGCCCTCTATTTAATTATAATTAAATTTCGAAAATCATATCTCAGAGCCTCGACAATATTTTTTCCTAAAATCAAAAAATATGAATAGACAATTAAAAATGGAATTTAATCAAAAAAAATTTAGACCATTTTATTGTAACAATTTTGAAATATTCGGTTTCAAACCCTGGCCTCAATACTTGCCCTCTATTTAATTATAATTAAATTTCGAAAATCATATCTCTGAGCCTCGACAATATTTTTTCCTGAAATCAAAAAATTTGAATAGACAATGAAAAATGGAATTTAAACAAGAAAAATTTAGACCATTTTATTGTAACAGTTTTGAAATATTCGGTTTCAAACCCTGGCCTCAATAATTGCCCTCTATTTAATTATAATTAAATTTCGAAAATCATATCTCTGAGCCTCGACAATATTTTTTCCTGAAATCAAAAAATTTGAATAGACAATTAAAAATGGAATTTAAACAAGAAAAATTTATACCATTTTATTGTAATAGTTTTGAAATATTCGGTTTCAAACCCTGGCCTCAATACTTGCCCTCTATTTAATTATAATTAAATTTCGAAAATCATATCTCTGAGCCTCGACAATATTTTTTCCTGAAATCAAAAAATTTGAATAGACAATTAAAAATGGAATTTAATCAAAAAAAATTTAGACCATTTTATTGTAACAGTTTTGAAATATTCGGTTTCAAACCCTGGCCTCAATAATTGCCCTCTATTTAATTATAATTAAATTTCGAAAATCATATCTCTGAGCCTCGACAATATTTTTTCCTGAAATCAAAAAATTTGAATAGACAATTAAAAATGGAATTTAAACAAGAAAAATTTATACCATTTTATTGTAATAGTTTTGAAATATTCGGTTTCAAACCCTGGCCTCAATACTTGCCCTCTATTTAATTATAATTAAATTTCGAAAATAATATCTCAGAGCCTCGACAATATTTTTTCCTGAAATCAAAAAATATGAATAGACAATTAAAAATGGAATTTAATCAAAAAAAATCAGCCAATTTTATTGTAACAATTTTGAAATATTCCGTTTCAAACCCTGGCCTCAATACTTGCCCTCTATTTAATTATAATTAAATTTCGAAAATCATATCTCAGAGCCTCGACAATATTTTTTCCTGAAATAAAAAGATTTGAATAGCCAATGAAAAATGGAATTTAATCAAAAAAAATCAGTCAATTTTATTGTAACAGTTTTGAAATATTCGGTTTCAAACCCTGGCCTCAATACTTGCCCTCTATTAATTATAATTAAATTTCGAAAATCATATCTCTGAGCCTCGACAATATTTTTTCCTGAAATCAAAAAATTTGAATAGACAATTAAAAATGGAATTTAATCAAAAAAAATTTAGACCATTTTATTGTAACAATTTTGAAATATTCGGTTTCAAACCCTGGCCTCAATACTTGCCCTCTATTTAATTATAATTAAATTTCGAAAATCATATCTCTGAGCCTCGACAATATTTTTTCCTGAAATCAAAAAATTTGAATAGACAATGAAAAATGAAATTTAAACAAGAAAAATTTAGACCATTTTATTGTAACAGTTTTGAAATATTCGGTTTCAAACCCTGGCCTCAATAATTGCCCTCTATTTAATTATAATTAAATTTCGAAAATCATATCTCTGAGCCTCGACAATATTTTTTCCTGAAATCAAAAAATTTGAATAGACAATTAAAAATGGAATTTAATCAAAAAAAATTTAGACCATTTTATTGTAACAATTTTGAAATATTCGGTTTCAAACCCTGGCCTCAATACTTGCCCTCTATTTAATTATAATTAAATTTCGAAAATCATATCTCTGAGCCTCGACAATATTTTTTCCTGAAATCAAAAAATTTGAATAGACAATTAAAAATGGAATTTAATCAAAAAAAATTTAGACCATTTTATTGTAACAGTTTTGAAATATTCGGTTTCAAACCCTGGCCTCAATAATTGCCCTCTATTTAATTATAATTAAATTTCGAAAATCATAGCTCTGAGCCTCGACAATATTTTTTCCTGAAATCAAAAAATTTGAATAGACAATTAAAAATGGAATTTAATCAAAAAAAATTTAGACCATTTTATTGTAACAATTTTGAAATATTCGGTTTCAAACCCTGGCCTCAATAATTGCCCTCTATTTAATTATAATTAAATTTCGAAAATCATATCTCTGAGCCTCGACAATATTTTTTCCTGAAATCAAAAAATTTGAATAGACAATTAAAAATGGAATTTAATCAAAAAAAATTTAGACCATTTTATTGTAACAGTTTTGAAATATTCGGTTTCAAACCCTGGCCTCAATAATTGCCCTCTATTTAATTATAATTAAATTTCGAAAATCATATCTCTGAGCCTCGACAATATTTTTTCCTGAAATCAAAAAATTTGAATAGACAATTAAAAATGGAATTTAATCAAAAAAATTTAGACCATTTTATTGTAACAGTTTTGAAATATTCGGTTTCAAACCCTGGCCTCAATAATTGCCCTCTATTTAATTATAATTAAATTTCGAAAATCATATCTCTGAGCCTCGACAATATTTTTTCCTGAAATCAAAAAATTTGAATAGACAATTAAAAATGAAATTTAAACAAGAAAAATTTAGACCATTTTATTGTAACAGTTTTGAAATATTCGGTTTCAAACCCTGGCCTCAATACTTGCCCTCTATTAATTATAATTAAATTTCGAAAATCATATCTCTGAGCCTCGACAATATTTTTTCCTGAAATCAAAAAATTTGAATAGACAATTAAAAATGGAATTTAATCAAAAAAAATTTAGACCATTTTATTGTAACAATTTTGAAATATTCGGTTTCAAACCCTGGCCTCAATACTTGCCCTCTATTTAATTATAATTAAATTTCGAAAATCATATCTCTGAGCCTCGACAATATTTTTTCCTGAAATCAAAAAATTTGAATAGACAATTAAAAATGGAATTTAATCAAAAAAAATTTAGACCATTTTATTGTAACAGTTTTGAAATATTCGGTTTCAAACCCTGGCCTCAATAATTGCCCTCTATTTAATTATAATTAAATTTCGAAAATCATATCTCTGAGCCTCGACAATATTTTTTCCTGAAATCAAAAAATTTGAATAGACAATTAAAAATGGAATTTAATCAAAAAAAATTTAGACCATTTTATTGTAACAGTTTTGAAATATTCGGTTTCAAACCCTGGCCTCAATAATTGCCCTCTATTTAATTATAATTAAATTTCGAAAATCATATCTCTGAGCCTCGACAATATTTTTTCCTGAAATCAAAAAATTTGAATAGACAATTAAAAATGGAATTTAATCAAAAAAAATTTAGACCATTTTATTGTAACAGTTTTGAAATATTCGGTTTCAAACCCTGGCCTCAATAATTGCCCTCTATTTAATTATAATTAAATTTCGAAAATCATATCTCTGAGCCTCGACAATATTTTTTCCTGAAATCAAAAAATTTGAATAGACAATTAAAAATGGAATTTAATCAAAAAAAATTTAGACCATTTTATTGTAACAGTTTTGAAATATTCGGTTTCAAACCCTGGCCTCAATAATTGCCCTCTATTTAATTATAATTAAATTTCGAAAATCATATCTCTGAGCCTCGACAATATTTTTTCCTGAAATCAAAAAATTTGAATAGACAATTAAAAATGGAATTTAATCAAAAAAAATTTAGACCATTTTATTGTAACAGTTTTGAAATATTCGGTTTCAAACCCTGGCCTCAATAATTGCCCTCTATTTAATTATAATTAAATTTCGAAAATCATATCTCTGAGCCTCGACAATATTTTTTCCTGAAATCAAAAAATTTGAATAGACAATTAAAAATGGAATTTAATCAAAAAAAATTTAGATCATTTTATTGTAACAATTTTGAAATATTCGGTTTCAAACCCTGGCCTCAATACTTGCCCTCTATTTAATTATAATTAAATTTCGAAAATCATATCTCTGAGCCTCGACAATATTTTTTCCTGAAATCAAAAAATTTGAATAGACAATTAAAAATGGAATTTAATCAAAAAAAATTTAGACCATTTTATTGTAACAGTTTTGAAATATTCGGTTTCAAACCCTGGCCTCAATAATTGCCCTCTATTTAATTATAATTAAATTTCGAAAATCATATCTCTGAGCCTCGACAATATTTTTTCCTGAAATCAAAAAATTTGAATAGACAATTAAAAATGGAATTTAATCAAAAAAAAATTTAGACCATTTTATTGTAACAGTTTTGAAATATTCGGTTTCAAACCCTGGCCTCAATAATTGCCCTCTATTTAATTATAATTAAATTTCGAAAATCATATCTCTGAGCCTCGACAATATTTTTTCCTGAAATCAAAAAATTTGAATAGACAATTAAAAATGGAATTTAATCAAAAAAAATTTAGACCATTTTATTGTAACAGTTTTGAAATATTCGGTTTCAAACCCTGGCCTCAATAATTGCCCTCTATTTAATTATAATTAAATTTCGAAAATCATATCTCTGAGCCTCGACAATATTTTTTCCTGAAATCAAAAAATTTGAATAGAAAATTAAAAATGGAATTTAAACAAGAAAAATTTAGACCATTTTATTGTAACAGTTTTGAAATATTCGGTTTCAAACCCTGGCCTCAATAATTGCCCTCTATTTAATTATAATTAAATTTCGAAAATCATATCTCTGAGCCTCGACAATATTTTTTCCTGAAATCAAAAAATTTGAATAGACAATTAAAAATGGAATTTAATCAAAAAAAAATTTAGACCATTTTATTGTAACAGTTTTGAAATATTCGGTTTCAAACCCTGGCCTCAATAATTGCCCTCTATTTAATTATAATTAAATTTCGAAAATCATATCTCTGAGCCTCGACAATATTTTTTCCTGAAATCAAAAAATTTGAATAGACAATTAAAAATGGAATTTAATCAAAAAAAATTTAGACCATTTTATTGTAACAGTTTTGAAATATTCGGTTTCAAACCCTGGCCTCAATAATTGCCCTCTATTTAATTATAATTAAATTTCGAAAATCATATCTCTGAGCCTCGACAATATTTTTTCCTGAAATCAAAAAATTTGAATAGACAATTAAAAATGGAATTTAATCAAAAAAAATTTAGACCATTTTATTGTAACAGTTTTGAAATATTCGGTTTCAAACCCTGGCCTCAATAATTGCCCTCTATTTAATTATAATTAAATTTCGAAAATCATATCTCTGAGCCTCGACAATATTTTTTCCTGAAATCAAAAAATTTGAATAGACAATTAAAAATGGAATTTAATCAAAAAAAATTTAGACCATTTTATTGTAACAGTTTTGAAATATTCGGTTTCAAACCCTGGCCTCAATAATTGCCCTCTATTTAATTATAATTAAATTTCGAAAATCATATCTCTGAGCCTCGACAATATTTTTTCCTGAAATCAAAAAATTTGAATAGACAATTAAAAATGGAATTTAATCAAAAAAAATTTAGACCATTTTATTGTAACAGTTTTGAAATATTCGGTTTCAAACCCTGGCCTCAATAATTGCCCTCTATTTAATTATAATTAAATTTCGAAAATCATATCTCTGAGCCTCGACAATATTTTTTCCTGAAATCAAAAAATTTGAATAGACAATTAAAAATGGAATTTAATCAAAAAAAATTTAGATCATTTTATTGTAACAATTTTGAAATATTCGGTTTCAAACCCTGGCCTCAATACTTGCCCTCTATTTAATTATAATTAAATTTCGAAAATCATATCTCTGAGCCTCGACAATATTTTTTCCTGAAATCAAAAAATTTGAATAGACAATTAAAAATGGAATTTAATCAAAAAAAATTTAGACCATTTTATTGTAACAGTTTTGAAATATTCGGTTTCAAACCCTGGCCTCAATAATTGCCCTCTATTTAATTATAATTAAATTTCGAAAATCATATCTCTGAGCCTCGACAATATTTTTTCCTGAAATCAAAAAATTTGAATAGACAATTAAAAATGGAATTTAATCAAAAAAAATTTAGACCATTTTATTGTAACAGTTTTGAAATATTCGGTTTCAAACCCTGGCCTCAATAATTGCCCTCTATTTAATTATAATTAAATTTCGAAAATCATATCTCTGAGCCTCGACAATATTTTTTCCTGAAATCAAAAAATTTGAATAGACAATTAAAAATGGAATTTAATCAAAAAAAATTTAGACCATTTTATTGTAACAGTTTTGAAATATTCGGTTTCAAACCCTGGCCTCAATAATTGCCCTCTATTTAATTATAATTAAATTTCGAAAATCATATCTCTGAGCCTCGACAATATTTTTTCCTGAAATCAAAAAATTTGAATAGAAAATTAAAAATGGAATTTAAACAAGAAAAATTTAGACCATTTTATTGTAACAGTTTTGAAATATTCGGTTTCAAACCCTGGCCTCAATAATTGCCCTCTATTTAATTATAATTAAATTTCGAAAATCATATCTCTGAGCCTCGACAATATTTTTTCCTGAAATCAAAAAATTTGAATAGACAATTAAAAATGGAATTTAATCAAAAAAAATTTAGACCATTTTATTGTAACAGTTTTGAAATATTCGGTTTCAAACCCTGGCCTCAATAATTGCCCTCTATTTAATTATAATTAAATTTCGAAAATCATATCTCTGAGCCTCGACAATATTTTTTCCTGAAATCAAAAAATTTGAATAGACAATTAAAAATGGAATTTAATCAAAAAAAATTTAGACCATTTTATTGTAACAGTTTTGAAATATTCGGTTTCAAACCCTGGCCTCAATAATTGCCCTCTATTTAATTATAATTAAATTTCGAAAATCATATCTCTGAGCCTCGACAATATTTTTTCCTGAAATCAAAAAATTTGAATAGAAAATTAAAAATGGAATTTAAACAAGAAAAATTTAGACCATTTTATTGTAACAGTTTTGAAATATTCGGTTTCAAACCCTGGCCTCAATAATTGCCCTCTATTTAATTATAATTAAATTTCGAAAATCATATCTCTGAGCCTCGACAATATTTTTTCCTGAAATCAAAAAATTTGAATAGACAATTAAAAATGGAATTTAATCAAAAAAAATTTAGACCATTTTATTGTAACAGTTTTGAAATATTCGGTTTCAAACCCTGGCCTCAATAATTGCCCTCTATTTAATTATAATTAAATTTCGAAAATCATATCTCTGAGCCTCGACAATATTTTTTCCTGAAATCAAAAAATTTGAATAGACAATTAAAAATGGAATTTAATCAAAAAAAATTTAGACCATTTTATTGTAACAGTTTTGAAATATTCGGTTTCAAACCCTGGCCTCAATAATTGCCCTCTATTTAATTATAATTAAATTTCGAAAATCATATCTCTGAGCCTCGACAATATTTTTTCCTGAAATCAAAAAATTTGAATAGAAAATTAAAAATGGAATTTAAACAAGAAAAATTTAGACCATTTTATTGTAACAGTTTTGAAATATTCGGTTTCAAACACTGGCCTCAATAATTGCCCTCTATTTAATTATAATTAAATTTCGAAAATCATATCTCTGAGCCTCGACAATATTTTTTCCTGAAATCAAAAAATTTGAATAGACAATTAAAAATGGAATTTAATCAAAAAAAATTTAGACCATTTTATTGTAACAGTTTTGAAATATTCGGTTTCAAACCCTGGCCTCAATAATTGCCCTCTATTTAATTATAATTAAATTTCGAAAATCATATCTCTGAGCCTCGACAATATTTTTTCCTGAAATCAAAAAATTTGAATAGACAATTAAAAATGGAATTTAATCAAAAAAAATTTAGACCATTTTATTGTAACAGTTTTGAAATATTCGGTTTCAAACCCTGGCCTCAATAATTGCCCTCTATTTAATTATAATTAAATTTCGAAAATCATATCTCTGAGCCTCGACAATATTTTTTCCTGAAATCAAAAAATTTGAATAGAAAATTAAAAATGGAATTTAAACAAGAAAAATTTAGACCATTTTATTGTAACAGTTTTGAAATATTCGGTTTCAAACCCTGGCCTCAATAATTGCCCTCTATTTAATTATAATTAAATTTCGAAAATCATATCTCTGAGCCTCGACAATATTTTTTCCTGAAATCAAAAAATTTGAATAGACAATTAAAAATGGAATTTAATCAAAAAAAATTTAGACCATTTTATTGTAACAGTTTTGAAATATTCGGTTTCAAACCCTGGCCTCAATAATTGCCCTCTATTTAATTATAATTAAATTTCGAAAATCATATCTCTGAGCCTCGACAATATTTTTTCCTGAAATCAAAAAATTTGAATAGAAAATTAAAAATGGAATTTAAACAAGAAAAATTTAGACCATTTTATTGTAACAGTTTTGAAATATTCGGTTTCAAACCCTGGCCTCAATAATTGCCCTCTATTTAATTATAATTAAATTTCGAAAATCATATCTCTGAGCCTCGACAATATTTTTTCCTGAAATCAAAAAATTTGAATAGACAATTAAAAATGGAATTTAATCAAAAAAAATTTAGACCATTTTATTGTAACAGTTTTGAAATATTCGGTTTCAAACCCTGGCCTCAATAATTGCCCTCTATTTAATTATAATTAAATTTCGAAAATCATATCTCTGAGCCTCGACAATATTTTTTCCTGAAATCAAAAAATTTGAATAGACAATTAAAAATGAAATTTAAACAAGAAAAATTTAGACCATTTTATTGTAATAGTTTTGAAATATTCGGTTTCAAACCCTGGCCTCAATAATTGCCCTCTATTTAATTATAATTAAATTTCGAAAATCATATCTCTGAGCCTCGACAATATTTTTTCCTGAAATCAAAAAATTTGAATAGACAATTAAAAATGAAATTTAAACAAGAAAAATTTAGACCATTTTATTGTAACAGTTTTGAAATATTCGGTTTCAAACCCTGGCCTCAATACTTGCCCTCTATTAATTATAATTAAATTTCGAAAATCATATCTCTGAGCCTCGACAATATTTTTTCCTGAAATCAAAAAATTTGAATAGACAATTAAAAATGGAATTTAATCAAAAAAAATTTAGACCATTTTATTGTAACAGTTTTGAAATATTCGGTTTCAAACCCTGGCCTCAATAATTGCCCTCTATTTAATTATAATTAAATTTCGAAAATCATATCTCTGAGCCTCGACAATATTTTTTCCTGAAATCAAAAAATTTGAATAGACAATTAAAAATGAAATTTAAACAAGAAAAATTTAGACCATTTTATTGTAATAGTTTTGAAATATTCGGTTTCAAACCCTGGCCTCAATAATTGCCCTCTATTTAATTATAATTAAATTTCGAAAATCATATCTCTGAGCCTCGACAATATTTTTTCCTGAAATCAAAAAATTTGAATAGACAATGAAAAATGGAATTTAAACAAGAAAAATTTAGACCATTTTATTGTAACAGTTTTGAAATATTCGGTTTCAAACCCTGGCCTCAATAATTGCCCTCTATTTAATTATAATTAAATTTCGAAAATCATATCTCTGAGCCTCGACAATATTTTTTCCTGAAATCAAAAAATTTGAATAGACAATTAAAAATGGAATTTAATCAAAAAAAAATTAGACCATTTTATTGTAACAGTTTTGAAATATTCGGTTTCAAACCCTGGCCTCAATAATTGCCCTCTATTTAATTATAATTAAATTTCGAAAATCATATCTCTGAGCCTCGACAATATTTTTTCCTGAAATCAAAAAATTTGAATAGAAAATTAAAAATGGAATTTAAACAAGAAAAATTTAGACCATTTTATTGTAACAGTTTTGAAATATTCGGTTTCAAACCCTGGCCTCAATAATTGCCCTCTATTTAATTATAATTAAATTTCGAAAATCATATCTCTGAGCCTCGACAATATTTTTTCCTGAAATCAAAAAATTTGAATAGACAATTAAAAATGGAATTTAATCAAAAAAAATTTAGACCATTTTATTGTAACAGTTTTGAAATATTCGGTTTCAAACCCTGGCCTCAATAATTGCCCTCTATTTAATTATAATTAAATTTCGAAAATCATATCTCTGAGCCTCGACAATATTTTTTCCTGAAATCAAAAAATTTGAATAGAAAATTAAAAATGGAATTTAATCAAAAAAAATTTAGACCATTTTATTGTAAC
Source organism: Pratylenchus scribneri (assembly GCA_030063045.1). Taxonomy (NCBI): domain Eukaryota; kingdom Metazoa; phylum Nematoda; class Chromadorea; order Rhabditida; family Pratylenchidae; genus Pratylenchus; species Pratylenchus scribneri. The sequence goes on from JAQSEB010000209.1 coordinate 92,059, forward strand.
AGTTTTGAAATATTCGGTTTCAAACCCTGGCCTCAATAATTGCCCTCTATTTAATTATAATTAAATTTCGAAAATCATATCTCTGAGCCTCGACAATATTTTTTCCTGAAATCAAAAAATTTGAATAGAAAATTAAAAATGGAATTTAAACAAGAAAAATTTAGACCATTTTATTGTAACAGTTTTGAAATATTCGGTTTCAAACCCTGGCCTCAATAATTGCCCTCTATTTAATTATAATTAAATTTCGAAAATCATATCTCTGAGCCTCGACAATATTTTTTCCTGAAATCAAAAAATTTGAATAGACAATTAAAAATGGAATTTAATCAAAAAAAATTTAGACCATTTTATTGTAACAGTTTTGAAATATTCGGTTTCAAACCCTGGCCTCAATAATTGCCCTCTATTTAATTATAATTAAATTTCGAAAATCATATCTCTGAGCCTCGACAATATTTTTTCCTGAAATCAAAAAATTTGAATAGAAAATTAAAAATGGAATTTAAACAAGAAAAATTTAGACCATTTTATTGTAACAGTTTTGAAATATTCGGTTTCAAACCCTGGCCTCAATAATTGCCCTCTATTTAATTATAATTAAATTTCGAAAATCATATCTCTGAGCCTCGACAATATTTTTTCCTGAAATCAAAAAATTTGAATAGACAATTAAAAATGGAATTTAATCAAAAAAAATTTAGACCATTTTATTGTAACAGTTTTGAAATATTCGGTTTCAAACCCTGGCCTCAATACTTGCCCTCTATTAATTATAATTAAATTTCGAAAATCATATCTCTGAGCCTCGACAATATTTTTTCCTGAAATCAAAAAATTTGAATAGACAATTAAAAATGGAATTTAATCAAAAAAAATTTAGACCATTTTATTGTAACAGTTTTGAAATATTCGGTTTCAAACCCTGGCCTCAATAATTGCCCTCTATTTAATTATAATTAAATTTCGAAAATCATATCTCTGAGCCTCGACAATATTTTTTCCTGAAATCAAAAAATTTGAATAGACAATTAAAAATGAAATTTAAACAAGAAAAATTTAGACCATTTTATTGTAATAGTTTTGAAATATTCGGTTTCAAACCCTGGCCTCAATAATTGCCCTCTATTTAATTATAATTAAATTTCGAAAATCATATCTCTGAGCCTCGACTATATTTTTTCCTGAAATCAAAAAATTTGAATAGACAATTAAAAATGGAATTTAATCAAAAAAAATTTAGACCATTTTATTGTAACAGTTTTGAAATATTCGGTTTCAAACCCTGGCCTCAATAATTGCCCTCTATTTAATTATAATTAAATTTCGAAAATCATATCTCTGAGCCTCGACAATATTTTTTCCTGAAATCAAAAAATTTGAATAGACAATTAAAAATGAAATTTAAACAAGAAAAATTTAGACCATTTTATTGTAATAGTTTTGAAATATTCGGTTTCAAACCCTGGCCTCAATACTTGCCCTCTATTAATTATAATTAAATTTCGAAAATCATATCTCTGAGCCTCGACAATATTTTTTCCTGAAATCAAAAAATTTGAATAGACAATTAAAAATGGAATTTAATCAAAAAAAATTTAGATCATTTTATTGTAACAATTTTGAAATATTCGGTTTCAAACCCTGGCCTCAATACTTGCCCTCTATTTAATTATAATTAAATTTCGAAAATCATATCTCTGAGCCTCGACAATATTTTTTCCTGAAATCAAAAAATTTGATAGACAATTAAAAATGGAATTTAATCAAAAAAAATTTAGACCATTTTATTGTAACAATTTTGAAATATTCGGTTTCAAACCCTGGCCTCAATACTTGCCCTCTATTTAATTATAATTAAATTTCGAAAATCATATCTCTGAGCCTCGACAATATTTTTTCCTGAAATCAAAAAATTTGAATAGACAATTAAAAATGGAATTTAATCAAAAAAAATTTAGACCATTTTATTGTAACAGTTTTGAAATATTCGGTTTCAAACCCTGGCCTCAATAATTGCCCTCTATTTAATTATAATTAAATTTCGAAAATCATATCTCTGAGCCTCGACAATATTTTTTCCTGAAATCAAAAAATTTGAATAGACAATTAAAAATGAAATTTAAACAAGAAAAATTTAGACCATTTTATTGTAATAGTTTTGAAATATTCGGTTTCAAACCCTGGCCTCAATACTTGCCCTCTATTAATTATAATTAAATTTCGAAAATCATATCTCTGAGCCTCGACAATATTTTTTCCTGAAATCAAAAAATTTGAATAGACAATTAAAAATGGAATTTAATCAAAAAAAATTTAGATCATTTTATTGTAACAATTTTGAAATATTCGGTTTCAAACCCTGGCCTCAATACTTGCCCTCTATTTAATTATAATTAAATTTCGAAAATCATATCTCTGAGCCTCGACAATATTTTTTCCTGAAATCAAAAAATTTGATAGACAATTAAAAATGGAATTTAATCAAAAAAAATTTAGACCATTTTATTGTAACAATTTTGAAATATTCGGTTTCAAACCCTGGCCTCAATACTTGCCCTCTATTTAATTATAATTAAATTTCGAAAATCATATCTCTGAGCCTCGACAATATTTTTTCCTGAAATCAAAAAATTTGAATAGACAATTAAAAATGGAATTTAATCAAAAAAAATTTAGACCATTTTATTGTAACAGTTTTGAAATATTCGGTTTCAAACCCTGGCCTCAATAATTGCCCTCTATTTAATTATAATTAAATTTCGAAAATCATATCTCTGAGCCTCGACAATATTTTTTCCTGAAATCAAAAAATTTGAATAGACAATTAAAAATGGAATTTAATCAAAAAAAATTTAGACCATTTTATTGTAACAGTTTTGAAATATTCGGTTTCAAACCCTGGCCTCAATAATTGCCCTCTATTTAATTATAATTAAATTTCGAAAATCATATCTCTGAGCCTCGACAATATTTTTTCCTGAAATCAAAAAATTTGAATAGACAATTAAAAATGAAATTTAAACAAAAAAAATTTAGACCATTTTATTGTAACAATTTTGAAATATTCGGTTTCAAACCCTGGCCTCAATACTTGCCCTCTATTAATTATAATTAAATTTCGAAAATCATATCTCTGAGCCTCGACAATATTTTTTCCTGAAATCAAAAAATTTGAATAGACAATTAAAAATGGAATTTAATCAAAAAAAATTTAGACCATTTTATTGTAACAATTTTGAAATATTCGGTTTCAAACCCTGGCCTCAATACTTGCCCTCTATTTAATTATAATTAAATTTCGAAAATCATATCTCTGAGCCTCGACAATATTTTTTCCTGAAATCAAAAAATTTGAATAGACAATTAAAAATGAAATTTAAACAAGAAAAATTTAGACCATTTTATTGTAATAGTTTTGAAATATTCGGTTTCAAACCCTGGCCTCAATAATTGCCCTCTATTTAATTATAATTAAATTTCGAAAATCATATCTCTGAGCCTCGACAATATTTTTTCCTGAAATCAAAAAATTTGAATAGACAATTAAAAATGAAATTTAAACAAGAAAAATTTAGACCATTTTATTGTAACAGTTTTGAAATATTCGGTTTCAAACCCTGGCCTCAATACTTGCCCTCTATTAATTATAATTAAATTTCGAAAATCATATCTCTGAGCCTCGACAATATTTTTTCCTGAAATCAAAAAATTTGAATAGACAATTAAAAATGGAATTTAATCAAAAAAAATTAGACTATTTTATTGTAACAGTTTTGAAATATTCGGTTTCAAACCCTGGCCTCAATAATTGCCCTCTATTTAATTATAATTAAATTTCGAAAATCATATCTCTGAGCCTCGACAATATTTTTTCCTGAAATCAAAAAATTTGAATAGACAATTAAAAATGAAATTTAAACAAGAAAAATTTAGACCATTTTATTGTAAAAGTTTTGAAATATTCGGTTTCAAACCCTGGCCTCAATACTTGCCCTCTATTAATTATAATTAAATTTCGAAAATCATATCTCTGAGCCTCGACAATATTTTTTCCTGAAATCAAAAAATTTGAATAGACAATTAAAAATGGAATTTAATCAAAAAAAATTTAGACCATTTTATTGTAACAGTTTTGAAATATTCGGTTTCAAACCCTGGCCTCAATAATTGCCCTCTATTTAATTATAATTAAATTTCGAAAATCATATCTCTGAGCCTCGACAATATTTTTTCCTGAAATCAAAAAATTTGAATAGACAATTAAAAATGAAATTTAAACAAGAAAAATTTAGACCATTTTATTGTAACAGTTTTGAAATATTCGGTTTCAAACCCTGGCCTCAATACTTGCCCTCTATTAATTATAATTAAATTTCGAAAATCATATCTCTGAGCCTCGACAATATTTTTTCCTGAAATCAAAAAATTTGAATAGACAATTAAAAATGGAATTTAATCAAAAAAAATTTAGACCATTTTATTGTAACAGTTTTGAAATATTCGGTTTCAAACCCTGGCCTCAATAATTGCCCTCTATTTAATTATAATTAAATTTCGAAAATCATATCTCTGAGCCTCGACAATATTTTTTCCTGAAATCAAAAAATTTGAATAGACAATTAAAAATGAAATTTAAACAAGAAAAATTTAGACCATTTTATTGTAACAGTTTTGAAATATTCGGTTTCAAACCCTGGCCTCAATACTTGCCCTCTATTAATTATAATTAAATTTCGAAAATCATATCTCTGAGCCTCGACAATATTTTTTCCTGAAATCAAAAAATTTGAATAGACAATTAAAAATGGAATTTAATCAAAAAAAATTTAGACCATTTTATTGTAACAATTTTGAAATATTCGGTTTCAAACCCTGGCCTCAATAATTGCCCTCTATTAATTATAATTAAATTTCGAAAATCATATCTCAGAGCCTCGACAATATTTTTTCCTGAAATCAAAACATTTGAATAGACAATGAAAAATGGAATTTAAACAAGAAAAATTTAGACCATTTTATTTTAACAGTTTTGAAATAATCGGTTTCAAACCCTGGCCTCAAGCCTCCTTCCCTCTATTTAATTATAATTAAATTTCGAAAATCATATCTCAGAGCCTCGACAATATTTTTTCCTGAAATCAAAACATTTGAATAGACAATGAATAATGGAATTTAAACAAGAAAAATTTAGACCATTTTATTGTAACAGTTTTGAAATATTCGGTTTCAAACCCTGGCCTCAATAATTGCCCTCTATTAATTATAATTAAATTTCGAAAATCATATCTCAGCGCCTCGACAATATTTTCTCCTGAAATCAAAAAATTTGAATAGACAATGAAAAATGGAATTTAAACAAGAAAAATTTAGACCATTTTATTGTAACAGTTTTGAAATATTCGATTTCAAACCCTGGCCTCAATACTTGCCCTCTATTAATTATAATTAAATTTCGAAAATCATATCTCAGAGCCTCGACAATATTTTTTCCTGAAATCAAAACATTTGAATAGACAATGAAAAATGGAATTTAATCAAAAAAAATTAGACCATTTTATTGTAACAGTTTTGAAATAATCGGTTTCAAACCCTGGCCTCAAGTCTCCTTCCCTCTATTTAATTATAATTAAATTTCGAAAATCATATCTCAGAGCCTCGACAATATTTTTTCCTGAAATCAAAAAATTTGAATAGAAAATTAAAAATGGAATATAATCAAAAAAAATCAGCCAATTTTGGTTATATGGCAATATTGGACTTTGGCACAGTTATCTTTTTTGATCACCATGTAATAAAGTATCTGTATACAAAATTTCAGATTTTTCTATTAACCTGAAAATTCTTGCGATTTTGCTATGCTAGGCCTGTGATAGGCAAAATATCTTGAATTTTCAGGTTAATAGAAAAATCTGAAATTTTGTATACAGATACTTTATTACATGGTGATCAAAAAAGATAACTGTGCCAAAGTCCAATATTGCCATATAACCGAGTTATGGCCCATTGAAAATTGGCCAAATTTGGTATTTTCAGAAAAAAATCGATAAAAAATTTCAAAAAGTTTTTAGACCCATAATGTATTTACAAAAATTAAAGGACATTAAATTAATTAAAGGGCATTAAATTCTGTACAAAATGACGTTTAAATCTTATTCGTAGCCCTATTCTATGAGGAGATATGAATTAGGGCCAAATATGCGGATAAAGCAGGTTTTATGGCCATATCTCAGAGGGGAGGTCCATTAAGGAAAAAAGGACATCACTTCTGGGAGAAACCCATATATATTCTACAAAATTAGCTAGGTCTCGTTTTAAAAGCTCACGGTCAGTTGAATACCTTCCCTTTCAGCGCCTCGACAAGATTTTTTCCTGAAATCTAATAATAATTGTTTATGGTTATTCTTAAGAGAATTTCAAAAGAGTTCTATTAAATTTATCAATTTTTTCCAAATTTATTTTAAACATTTTTAAAACAAATTTTCGAAAGAATTATAAAATGATATTAAGCTTTATTGGAATTTGTAAATATTTTAAATTTGCTCAAGCATTTTCAAAGAGAAATCAATATAACCATTGCTTGAATCTTTTGTTAATACTTATGATTGGGATGGACGAATGGATGAGTCATTTTTAAATTCTTTATTTTATTCATTGAGAAGATGAAGGAAAAATTTATTTTTGATTTTATTTAAATAGCTTTAAAATAGAATTGCATTAAAAAATTATATTTTAAATTGAGAAGAATTTTAATGCTTTATAAAAATTTATTCTCTTTCTATTTAAAAAGAAATAAAATAAAATTTTATTTAAAATATAAATGACATTTTTATTCCCAATATTTTTGTCAATTTTTTTCATCAAATTTCAAATTGGTGAAGCCAATCCAATCGATGGAACAAATTATCGGTATAAAGTGTCGGGCACATTGAATTGTTTTGACAAGAAAACTGGCACATTCAAACCAGCAACAGAGGGTGAAAAAATTGATTTGTACGAGGATGACTTTTGGGGAGGTATAGTGCACATTTGATTATTTTTAAATTACGAACAAAATAATTTAAATAGATCCAATTTTCTTTTTTTTTAATAAAGAGATATTAATTTACCAAAAGAAAGAAATTAATGAGAGTCAAATTAAGCGAGATTTTTGCCCATAGCTCTAATAAAGGCAATAATCAATTTGGAAAGCAATATACCATTGGAAAGCCTAAGTCATCATATATAATTTGGCAATTTATTTTTTTGGGAACTTATAAAATATTTCTAAAATAGACTGCTTATCTCCCAAAAAATTTGAATAATTACTTTATTTAAAGTTGCATTAAAAAACCTAATTATAGCAAAGAGGAAGAGTTTTAAAAATGGCTTTTCGATATTGCTAAGTTGAGTTATGGCAAGGGCAAAAACGTCAGCTATGCCAATTTTTTCAATTTTATACCTCAAAAATGTTAATTTTTGCATGAATTATTCTATGATTTTATCGACTTATTTCTTCTTTGACATTTCTTAAAATAAAATCATTGATTTTGATATATAGATGACCATATGGCAACGTCATATACGGACAAAGATGGCAAATTTAGTTTGGTGGGCACTGAAGATGAAGGAAATGAGCCGGAACCATATTTATACATTGATGGCGCATGCGGTGGATGGGTTAATTTTTCATTTTATTTATATGGAAATATTTTCGAAAAAAAATCAACTGGAGAAGTAGAGATTCTTTTCCTGCTTTTCAAAAAATTTGCAACAAAATAAATAAATGATTTTTGTGTAAATACAATTAATTAATTTATTAATTACATTCCAGATCCGATATCTCTGCCTCTACCCTAGAGTTCAGGAGCAAAGGGTGATCATAAATATGGGCCGAGGTGGAGACAAAGATACGGTGTCAATCAATGGGACTACTGTATTGGCATTGTTGCCAATGGCAAGAAATTGCAATGACCTGGGAATTTGGCCAAAATCAATTCTGGGTCCAGAAGAGGGAGGAGGAGGACATTGATATTGGCAGTCCATATTTTTTTCGGTTTTTTAAAATCCACAAATGGAGTCCCAATTTTTAATTGATAAATTTCATCTGTATTTGAAATTTTTTATTTTTTATAAAAAATCATTTCGATTTTTGCCAATTCTATGTAGATTATTAGTCTTTTATTAGTACCGAAATTATGATTTACAATTTTCTGTAAGATTGTTTATCATTCCTGTTGACCAGAAAAGCTTAATCGGCCACTATCAAAATTTTTTTCTTATTAGTACAATTTTCCATTTGCTCCATTGTCGCTAGATGATCCGACTAAATCATTGATTCCTTCGAATAAGCCGGAAGATGATTAATCAAAACTACTATCAAATCCCTTGATTACTTTCTTGTTCTCAGAATCCATTTATAAGTCTTCGGTGAATTTCCATCGCACATTCAATTTTATCATCGCTTCCACTCTATTTTATAAAAATTGTGCCAGAATATAGAAGGCATATCAAAGGTAATTGTCACATTTTTTTTGTTTAATTGAATAATTCAATAATTCATAAATTTAATTGAATTTTAAATTATCAATTTTTATTTTAAAATTGTTGGCTGGAAAATTATAGTCAAATTTGGCCATTATTATAATTTTTGTTTGAACATCTGTTTTTTTTCTATTTTGACTAAAATTTGACTGAAAATTTCCATCCCTCGTCCAAGCCGTACAAACATCAATAGCACTTATGGAAATACGTCAATAGTAATGATCAAATATGAAACAGACTAAAAAATTTATTTGTCCAAAATGGCACTGATCTTTTTTTGTGGTACCAAATTGTACGAAATATGGACCGTACGATTTATTGAACGCAGGCAACATTGTTGAAACCTAATTAAGATTTACTAAGGTATTAAACCCACATTTGAATGATATTATAGAAACGTTTTCACACTGAATTAAGTATTTCAGCTTTTTGGAAATATTTTCAGATTAAAGAATGAATCGATTTTTAACAAAAAATCAATGAATTTTAAATAAATCCAATTAATAATTCAGTTTAAATTCTTTTATTTAAAGGCAAATTAATCGTTATAGAAAAGTACTTTTTCAGTTTAAAAGAGTGAATAAAATTTTATCTCAATATTTGAATAGCCTAAATTCATCAACTCAACAGTCACAGCCATAATGAATATAATCTTTTATTTGTCTAAAAAGTGTCCAATATGAAAAAATTTTCATTCCATTTTGTACCATTTTATTTTAATTTTCCTCACATCATATCATTCAAATCACCAATGTTCGTACATTTGACTATTCAAATAAAAAGTTTTTATTGAATTGGCTGGATATATATAAATGGGGTCAATTGCAATTTTAAGCCATAATTTTGTCATAAAACCTTCCTTCTTCCAATTCTATAAATAAATCCCCAATTAAGAAATGCACCAAACCATTTTAATCATTGCATTCAGCCTCCTCGCTTTGACCATTTTGGCCCAACATCCATTTGATCGACAACAATCGAGCGAAAACAATGAGGAGGAGGGCTCAAATCAAAGTGGAGGTGGTCAATTTGAATCATTTCAATTCAATTAAAATTCAAAACTATATTAAATGAGAAATTATGGTTTGGTTTGGTAAAATTTTGGCTTTTGGTGGATAGTCAATTTGGAAAAAATTTACAATAAAAATTTGGACCATTTAGTTCTAAATTTAATTAATCAAAGAGATTGAAAAAAAGGAAAAACGGTAGGAAAAAATTCTAGAAATATTCTAAATGATTATTCAACAGGTCGAGGAGGTGGCCACCGTGGTCCACCGCCGAGAGGATTTGGAGATGAAGAAAATAGTGAAGGAAGTGGCAGCAGCGGATACGGTGGAGGCAATCGAGGAGGGGGCCGAGGAAATGGCCCAAGGGGACCTCCACCACGTGTTGGGAGCTCATCTGCTGGCAGCAGCGGAAGAGGCCGAGGGCAACAAGGTAGAGGTCCGGGAGGTCCCGGTGGAAGTGGTGGACGATTTGGAGGAGAACGCGGCCAAGAATAAATCTAATGGATGGAATGAAAATTGTTGAAGGCAAATAATTTTGGATAATTTTTGATTATTTCTATGGAAAATTTATTTACAAGAATAAAGCTGGAGTTAATATTGTAAAATTTTTTATATTAAATTAAAAAAGAAGATAATTGGCATTTTCTGATGTAACTTTAATTTTTATGTGCCTTTTATTCGCCTCCCAAAATAGATTTATTTTTGCACCAAATTAGTTAATTACATAGAAAAAATAGTTTGTGTTAGAAAATTTGGTGCAAAAATAAGTCGATTTTGGGAGACAAATATTGTTATTTTATCCCATAATTTATTGTATTTTGATAAAAATCCATTTTTGACTACTAATTTTTTGTTTTCCTTTGCTAAATAAAATGTGTTTTTAGTAATTAAGAAGGGTGAAATTAAACAAAATTTATTGGTCAATTTAATAAAAACATAGAATTTGTCTCATTGCCCATCAAAATTCCGTCTTAAATTATTGAGAAAGTAATAATAAAATTAAGCGTTTTGACTATAAGTAATTTGTAATTTCCCATTCATCAACAATTATTCTTTAATAATCTGGCACTGGCATTTTGTTTCTGGTTGAATTTCCTTTTTATTATAAAATATTGTTTTTTGCCCTTCTTTCTTATTAAAATGCTTTATACTGTCGCTTTTTTTATATTTCATTCAAATTCTATTATTAAAAAGCTCACAAAAATAGGAAATTCAGAAGATAATTCAATCAATACTTTTGCATTTCAAAAATACATTAAGGCAAATTTCTTTATTAAATTGATATTAAATCAAAATTTGAACAAAATAATTTAAAATAGATTATCATTTAGTATATTATTTCCATTAATTCATTCTGCGTTCTTCTCGAATAATGCCTTCACTGAGCAATTCGTAAATTTCAGTCCAAAATGGTCTTCCCCAATTCGGTCCCCGCCTCCAAATCCTCCACAATACAAGGTCAGATAACGCATTCCGGCTGGATAATCCTTGAATGAATGCTCCAAAGTAGGGTTGGACCCCGGCGCCCGGGGAAGGATTTTCGGGGACGGGGAATTGCGGGGAGTCAAGCTTCGGGGACGGGGACGGGGAGAGCTTCGCGGGGAGGGGAACGGGGACGGGGACCCCGAAATTTCGGGGAATTTGCCTTTTTGAAAAAAATTTTTTTTTTCATCTTTCAAAAAAATTTTTTATTTCTAAAATTTTTCTGATTGTTTAATAAATAAATAAATTGCATAAAATTGGATGATTTTTAAATATTTTATAACAAAAGACGGACCATTTCTTCATCCGAAATTTGTTCCAAAATAGGCTCATCATCCAATCATGGCTCCATTTCTTTGGTTTTTTTCCACCAAAAATTATTCGAAATTAAATTTGCCTTCGCCAACAGCAAATTTTTAACTGTGATTGTATGGAGCCAGAATTGTTGAAAAAATTTTTAGCCCAAATAGCCGCGCAGCGAAAAATTAGACCAAAATTTGGCCATGCAAGTAAAAAATTGGAAGAAAAATGGCCAAACAAACATCATCAATTTTTTAAAGAAATTTTTAAAAATATGGCATTTATAAGGCAAATTAAAAATTAGGCAAAAAAATAAAACAATTCCTCGAAAATATATTGCAAATTCCATAAAAATTTGGTAAGTATTTTGGTAACTCTGGTCTCCTATTCCCTTTGCCTTTTCTTGGTTAAAGATAAAATTTGGCATTATCTTACCAAGATGGCAAAATAAGACAAAACGGATAACTGTTTTCGAATTCTCTGACTTCGATTACCCCTGAGCACAAATATGTGAATGAAAAGGGAAATTAAAAATTTTTTATTAAAAATGGGAAGAACGAACTCTGTATATGCTGTACTATCTATTAACATTAACCAGCTTACTCTTTTAAAATTATATAGGAAATATTTTTAATAAAATTAGGAATTTGAGTGAAAAAAAATTAAAAGAAGATTATTTTTCCTTAAAAATAACAATTTTCATACACGAAAATAGAGAAAAAAAAATGATTTTTTAGTTGAATTTCTTTAAAAAAATTTCCCCGAAATTTCGGGGTCCCCGGCCGGGGAGAAGCTCCACGGGGAGGGATTCGGGGACGGGGAATATTCATTTTCGGGGACGGGGACGGGGGACGGGGGCAAAAAAGCCCGGGGACGGGGGGGGGAACGGGGACGGGGAGGGGACGGGGGCCAACCCTACTCCAAAGGATGCCATTCATCATGCACTTTAAAGGGATTTTTAATTTGCTTTTAAAAATGTTTATTTCCTTTTTTCATATATTTATATTTGTTTTATATTTTTTTAATAGATATTTTCTGAAATTTGGATGTTTTGATATATTTAGAATTATTTTGTATTTTAAATTTAAAAAATTTATTCAAAAATTGTGTATTTTTTTGCTGTTTGCCCTTTTTCTCACAAAGGAAAAAGTGGGTGTGAAAAATGAAGGATCCTCTCCATGTGTATTAGGGAGAGGGTTTAGAGTTAAGTGAGATGATTTTTATACCCCATCCATTCCGTAAAGGCTAACCGACATTTGCAGACAAAACAGTCTGGTGTCGATAATGGCCAAGCTGTTGTTGCATTGCTTTAAGCATTCAATTAAGCATAAAATTAGCTACAAAATGATATCAAAAGCATTGGCCTATTTTGAATATTCACTGAGTTATGGCCAAAAAACGGATAAAAACAAAATTTTAATTAAATTAATGGTTTTTTGGCCATAACTCAGTGAATATTCAACATTGGCCAATATATTTGATATCAATTTGTAGCTAATTTAATGCTTAATAATATGCCATCAATGTAACCAACAGCTTGGCCACTATCGACACCACAGACTGTTTTCCGTCTACAAATGTGGTAACACGATCCGTAAATTATCCCTCACCATAACTTTAATAGCGTTCACTTTTTTCCTTTGTGAGGAAAAATGCGGACCTAAAAATGGCACAAGTACCAAAAATTGCACTCACCTCTCACCTTGCCATTGTTTGAATTGTAAAAAGATTTGCACTCCAACACTGAGGCCATTCGGATCCCTGAATTCATCCTTAGATTCGCGTACATCGTCATCCCCATCAAATATAAAATCAATAGGCTCACTGTTGGCATGCAGAGAACAGTGAATTTCATAAATTAAACGAGAATCAAATCGATTTCCCACCATTTCGGAAATAACAATTGTTGGCCGAAATTTGTCCATGATTTCATTCTTAAATTTTAGAAATAAATATTTTATAAATTTTAATTGATTTATTAAGATTTATAAGAAAAATAAAATCATTTTAAGATAGGTAATTAAAAAGTTAACTGTTAATCCTTCGTCGGCCAATTTGATTACAATTTTCTTATCGAATCCATAAGTGGCCAAACATGCTGGAATTGGCGTATCAAGTCCAGGCGGAATTATCGGTTGGTCAGCATAAAACCTCGGTGGTACTTCAATTACAGCAAAGGGCCAAGTGCTATAAAAATTTATAAAATTATTAATTGTGATTTCTTTCTGAAATTTGAAACCAGAGTAATATTTAATTTGGCTAAAAAATTTATAGCCGTTCAATGGTTTTGTCCTAGAAGTTCTCCAAATCATATATAAAATCGATAGATCTCATTAAAAAGCATCGATTGGTATATATAGATCAAAATTAAATAGTATTAAATCGATTTCTGTTTTTTGGTTTTAAACCAAAACCAAATGGATGGTATTTAATTTGTTAAAAAAAAAATATTGAAAATGTCAAAAAGATTATAGCGGTTTAATGATTTATCCTGGACCCTAAACCTATACCCAATCGATAGATTTGTTCAAGAAGTGTCGATTGGTATATATTTTATGGTAGTTTGATCAAAATTAAAGGTATTAAACCACTTAAACTATCTAGAGGGGTTTTGGTTCAAAAGCAATTAAACCTGACAAAAATTATATACCATTCGATGCGTCTTGATGAGCTCTATCGAATCGGATATATGGTTTGAGGGTCTAGGATAAACCATTAAACCTTATAAACTTTTCGCCATTTTTAATAATTTTTTCGACAAAAATTAAATATTTTCCAAACCAAATCATAATCTAATGATGGGTATAGACGAGATAAATCGATTGTTTATATGGCTTGAGGTCTAGGATAAATTCCTAAAATATTATATTGCTCTTATAATCTTTTCGGTCATTCAATATTTTCTATTTGAAAAATTTCCCGAAATGTCCATTCTTTATAAATTGACTTACAAATGCTCAATATCCTCCTCTCCTTGCCAAACTACATCATCCGCATTCCATCTTGGATCCAATTTTAGGCAATTTTGATTTTGCAATTCCAAATTCCAACAATCATTGATGAAATTTCGGTTAAAACAATGCTTCATTGCCATCCATTTGAGTGATTTTGTGGAAATGCCAACCAATTTTGGCCAATCCAAATGATATCCGTCGTAGTCCATTTTCTTGCGCCAAAAATCATTTTCCAATAAAATTCGTTCCCATTGTGGTGAAACCTGTGAAAAATTGCTTATTTTAAATATTAAATCTAATATTTTAAATTTGATCAGAATTCTCATTTTAACAAATTTTTTATAGATTTTGTATTTAAAAATCCTCCATAATAATTGAATATATATTTTTAATTCGACAGTTTAGATAACTGATAAAATATGTTTTTTAGACTAAACAGAATTTCAGAAAAAAGTTCCAAAAATGAGAAAATTGGTCATAAAAAAATAAGCTCATTTTTCTCGTCAAATTAACCCTAATAAAAACCTAAGCTATATTGGCGAATATAATAATGGAATTCAGTAAATATTTAATATTTATTTGAACCTAATTAATTGTTTTATTTTAAATATTCTCTTAACTTTTAAAGTGTTATTTAAATTTACACCTGTGTGCATTTCCCGATCAAATCTTTGACTGGAACTCTCAACAAAATTAATGCCAATCCAACATCAGATGCATTTGATAAATTAATTGACATATTATTTTTTGGTTTTGCTATTCTTTTGATTTATGATTATTCTAAAATACAAAGTAATTAAAAATTAGATTTTAATTATTGAATACATTATAATATAAAAGAATTGTCGGATTACAACAAATTTCGTAAAATTATTTTCATCATTTTTGCATAATTTTATCCATAATTTTCAACAATAATAGTGTAAAACAAAAACAATTCAATTTTTTATATGGAAAAATATATAAATAGCAACAGGAAAACAAGTCAATTTAACTCCGAATATTCATCTTTAATCCATCATCCAATGTCCAATCCAATCAATTTATTGTTGTTTCATAATTTTGCCATTATTTGGTCCATCTTCTTTCCCATTCCCATAATCATCATCATTTCCTGCCTTCCTCTTCTGTCCTCCTTGTTCCAATTTGCCCAATTTTTCCTCCATCTTCGCCATTCTTTGTTCCATATTGGCCATTCTTTCCTCAATCTTCGCCTTTCTTTGTTCCAAATTGGCCATTTTACGTGCCTTAAATGGTAAAAATTGTGATTTTTTGTTATGCATTGTCAATTATTTTGTCATTAATTTTTTATATTTTTTATCAAATCCATCAATTCCCTTAATAAGTTAATTCTAATTGTTATTCAATTCTACTTAATTTGGTAAACCTAATAAATATTTTATTGGAAAATTAATTAGGAGTGAAACATTTAAATTTTTTTTCCACCACTTTAAATTTTAGTCGTCCTATGAATTTTATTATTTCCAAAATTTTACCTCCTCCAATTCTTGATTTATTTTCTTCAGCAGTTCCTCCACACATTTTTGGCTCCGGGTTCCGTGAACAAATTGCATAATCTTTGCAATTCTGCTGCTGTATTCTCCAATTTGGCCAAATCATTTTTCGGCAGCACCATCTATAAAATGGAAATTGAATCGAATTATTTTGTGAATAATATTTTTGAAAGAATTTAAACAAAAATTTTGTTGTTCCCCTCTCTTAAGCCACAAAAGTCTTTTTTTTCAATTTTAGCCAGAGTAAAATAAAATTTTGATAATCCATTTTAGTGCATATTTCCCATAATAAAAACATTTTGATTGTGAGTAACTTTTTTAAAATGGTAAAAAATTATTTAAGTTTTTTCGTAAGATTTGCCACCACCTAAGCTAGCTTTTATATAAAAACATAAATTTAAATTGTTGAAAAATTGTCAAAAATTGGGGAAATTATAAGTGTATCTGTCTTTTAGATCCATAAACTATATATAAACCTTAACCCATTTTGATAGATCTCGTCAGCTGGAGTCAGTACGCATCTTTTGATTATGTTTTGTTCTGCTGATTTTTAATCAAATACTAACTTAGTTGAATCAAAAACGATTAAACAGTTTTATATATCTTTTAATTTTGAGTTTTGACAATTAGTTTTTTGATGAGCTCATCTAATTGGCATTGGCTATATGTATATGTTATTCCTAATAAATTAAGCTATAAATGCAGTTCAGAGTTCACCCAAGAGGATTTTTATGCATTTTTGTTAAGCGAAAATAACCTCCTCATTTTGAATGTTCACAGCACCCATTTGTGGATTAGCATTAGCAGCTGTAGCAGTTACCAATGCGGCATTCTGTTGATTGCTACGTACCTTAATGAATTAATTCAAACTGGAAAAATTTATATTGATTCAACCAACCTGTTGTTGTTGTTGATTTCGCAACCCGGCACCTCCTTGTCCTTGCTGTTGATTTAATTGCTTTGAAGCATTTTCCATTTTGCCTATTTTGTGTGCAAATTAAGTTCGGAAATTTGTATTAAGAATTTATCTAAATTGAGTTAATTATTTATTAATTAAAATTAACATTAATGCTGAGCATTTTTTTAAGGTGTAAGTATTGATTATTGAATTGTTGATTATGGTTAGAAATTCGAATTATATAGGTATTTAAGTACATAAATATATTTTCCCATTGGATGGAAAAATAGAGACATATCTCAATTCATTTTATAGCACATTTTGCATTTTGGGAGAATTTGGTTCCGGTTTTGGGTCAAGAAAAATCCCTAAATTTAGGGTTAAATTTAAAGGCTCTTTCTCAGAGGATGTGTTTATTAAGATTAACTTAATTAAATTAAAGCTTCAACATTTATAGAGATTTTGAGTGAATTTAGATATTTTATATATAGAGTTTTTGGTAGAGGAGAGGAGAGTAGATGGGCGATGTGGAATGGCTTGGATTTTTTCAATCAATAATTGAGTGGACCCATTCAATTTGCCCATTCCGCCGTTCTCCCCATTCTAAAAATTCATTTTACCTTATTCTTTTCCCAGATTACTCTAAAATATTCAACAGAAAAATATTATTTTTCTGCAGCTTTTGCTTTTCACTCATCTTATTTTCTATTCTCATTTTTCCAATTTTATTGGTTGAAAAAAAAGTAAAAATAAAATTTTAGATTAAACATTTTGTTTGCAAAAAAATCAATTTTAGTATTCAAATTATTTTGACGCCGTTTTAATAAATCAATTTATGGCCATATTTTGCGAAAGTGGCGATTGGTGCTGTCCATTGGGAACAGCGGAAGGCTATTATTATTGCGTGAAACGATGCCCTCCACAGAATGGACAACAGGTTTAACAAATTATATTTTATATCAAGAATCCTCAGTAAATTCAAATTTTATATTACTCAATTCTAACAAATTAGCTCTCTTTTATTCTTCCGAGAGCTTTTCCTAAAAAGTCGGAAGAAATGTAAAGCAAAGTTTTATAAAAATTAGAGTCAATTTTAGAAGAAGGTCATTTTTTTGGTTTTCAATAATATACGGCTTCCTGAATAATAATTTTTTGTCATATTTCACAAATAAAAGTTATTTAAAAATTTCAATAAAAACAAAGTTTTTGCCAGTTTAGGTTTTTGTTTTGAAACTGGTTTTAATGATTTTCCAACATCCAAATCCGAAAAAATCATTGGTATTTTGGTTTATTCTCTGCAAGTAAATAGCAGCCCAAAACCGTTTGGATAAAATGAAACGACCTTTTTCGGTGAAACGCAAATACATTAGCACCTTTTCCCTCTTATTGATTTGTAATTAAAAAATAGTTATGCAAAGTGTTTAATGGATACAAATTTTCAGTCATAAATTTTTCGTTGAAATTATTTCTAAAATTAGTAATTAATCCAATAAATTAAAATAAATTAAATTTATTATAAAAGAACATAATTATATTAAAAAATTAGCAAAATTTTATAGGAGCGAACAATTTTGATGAGAGCAAAAAATTGGGCAGCAATGGATTTGGTACTACAACAGAAGAATTCTTCCTCTTTCCCGGCATTTTGTGTTCCCAATAACACCGGAAACAGTTCGTCTACATCGGCAGCACAATTTTCAAATAATACCGGTAAGCAAAATAAGGGGTAATTAAATTGAAAAATAATTCGGTTTTGAGACATAAATTTTTGGTTCTAGAGGTTTATTTTGTCTTTTTCTAAGCCAAAATAACTGGTTCTTTTCGGTTCAATCAATCAATTCACCAGAAGACTAGACCAGAGCCAGATATGCCCTAACTTATATCATCAAATAAAATGATCAATTTTTATTATTTTACTATCAGAACTGACAATTGATTAATTTAATTTAAAATTGTTCAGAATTTTTGAAGTAGTTTCAAAAAATTTAATGACCTTTTACTATTAATTAGCAAAATTATCAGTGGTTTTGGGCACATTTTCATAAATTCCTTAACCGATTTCGATTTCCGATTTTAATAAATTTATATTATTAGATTATTAGATAGCAAATAATCTTATTAAGATAAGGTGAGATAATATAAAAATCTCAAATTATTATTACAAATTGAAAAAGGAAAAATTATTTATGTAGACTTAAATTTCTATTGATTAATTTACAAAATAATATTATATTTAATTTTCCAAAATTAGGAACATCATGGATTGAAGAAAATGGTGTCGAATATTTGGCCACATTCCCATTATCTATTCGATTTTTCCAATTTGCTACCATTTGTGAACGTCAAAAATGTTTTTACACTATTGGCAAAGAGAATGATGAAGAATGGTTGGCTGCGGAAAAACAGAAGAGAATAGTGGAAATGAAATCGGGCACTTTTCGCTGTTATCGAAAATCATTAGGAACAAAAGAGGTAAATTTATAATTTTATAAAATAATAGAATATTTATGGATAAATAATATAATTATTTTTTTTTCTGACTTTCAGTTTTTATTTGTGGTCAAAATAAATTATATGCCGCCATTTTCCTATCAAATCTTCAAATCCATCAGAAGTGAGTTTATTTCAATTTTTTAATATATATTAAAAAATTTTAATTAAATTAAGGCCAATTCATAAAAAATTTTTGGATTTTCTATGAAAAATTAAATCGTTAAAACAATTTTATATCCTCTTTGTTATAATTTTCTTAATCTAAAACCAATCTTTAAATCATTATTAATTAAAATATGGATTTAATTTTTATAATTTGAAAGGTTTTTATTCCTCTCTATGCTATGGTCCTAGACTTTATTGCGAGCCAACGGATGGAAAATTGTATCTTTTTCTGAATTACAAGGCTCGATCAAAAGGGTAAAATAATATTATTATTTTTTACGAATAATTTTGAACATCTTTTAAAGAGTACAATCGTCTCACAATTTTCATAAACATTCTGCTGATTTTGGCAATAATTCTCCATTTACTCCCGTTGATTTTCCAGCAAGAGGAGAGGGAATGGTAATTTAATTTTAATTTATTTGATGAGTATTATAACGATAAGAGTAATTTAATTTATTACATGTTTTTACATTTTTTCAATTGATCAAAAAATTACATATTTAGAAAATTTTTAGAAATTTACATAGTTTAGAACTTTTTTCTTTCATCCGTTTTTCCAAGGCATCTGATAAATATTCAAAAGAAACAATATTCATTTTTTCTCTTCTATTTTGCCAATTTTTTTAAATTTCCCTTTTTTGGTTTTTCTAATAAATTGTCATAAAAATTAGATTATAGATGAATAGTCTATAGGGCCATATCCGAATTTATGAATAGCCTTACGTTCTTAATATTTGATGAATGCTTTTAAAAATAAAAAAATTAATATAGATATTTTAATTTAATAAATAAAAAAATTGTTTTAAGTACGTCAATGCCACATGTATATTTCGATTGGATTTGGAAGAGAATGTCGATAATGCAAATAAACTCGAATTGGTCAATGTGCCAATTCCACATCCACCGATAAAAGCAACTCGAATAGTGCATTTAGACAAAAAGAGGTAAAAAATGGGTGAAATTTATGGATTAAAAAACGATAATTTTCCAGCAAGCCGGTCTTGTTAGAAGATAATTTGACAATATTTCCTTATCATTGGCAAGAAAATTTGAAAAGCAACAGCAAAAATGATGGCGCTTCAAGGCATTTGAATTTGTTTACACTGAATACAAATGGTCGAGCCGATATTTACTTGGACGGTGATAATAAATGGCATCAATGCACAATGGAAAATGAAGAAACGCTGAAAGTAAGATAGAAGGGGATTTTACAGGGTCGAATCAATCCACAATGGTGCAAATTTTAAATTTTTATCAATTCTCAAATAATAATTAGAAATATTAATTTGGATTAAAAAATTAAAAAAAATTTTTTGTGTTTTCCCAACATTGTTTTTGTGTTTTTGTCTTTCCAAACATTTTGTGTTTTTCCAAAATTTTTGTGCTTTTAAACATTTTGTGTTTTTCCAAACATTATGTGTTTTTTGTGTTTTTCCAAACATTATGTGTTTTTGTGTTTTTCCAGACATTATGTGTTTTTGTGTTTTTCCAAACATTATGTGTTTTTGTGTTTTTCCAAACATTATGTGTTTTTGTGTTTTTCCAAACATTATGTGTTTTTGTGTTTTTCCAAACATTTTGTATTTTTGTTTTTTTTCCAAACATTATATGTTTTTGTGTTTTTCCAAACATTTTGTGTTTTTCCAAACATTTTGTATTTTTGTTTTTTTCCAAACATTATGTGTTTTTGTGTTTTTGCAAACATTTATTTGTGTGTGACATTTTGTTGTATTTTTCTTTTTCCAAACATTTTTCATTTTTTGTTTTCCAAATTTTGCAAATGAATTCACCATCTCAAAATTAAGTCCATTTTTTGAAAAATAATAACACTGATCACTGAGGCCCAATAATATTAAAGAAATATTATTAATTTACACTCAATTCATTATTTTAGTTTATGATGCAACATACCACTTTCACATTTGATCGCCACAAATTGATTGGATGCAATGGACGCATATTTTTATGCTTATTAAAATCCGCTGCAAAAGACAATGATAATAAATTGGAAGGTCCTCTTTTTGAAATTCAAATATGCAACATTCAAAAAACATACAGGTAAAAATTTACTGAAAATGTAAAAAAAATTATAATTAATCGAAATCGGTAGTGCTTTCTGATTTTAAGGCCTTACAATTTGGAAGTTAATTTTAATCCCATTTATCCCCTATTGGACCTTGCTTTTTGTAAATTTGCTAAATATAATTGAAATATTAAAATTAATGAAAATGGGTTAAATATTGAAGGAATTACAAAATTAAAATATCATTTCAGGGTTGATGAGAATAATAGAAGAAATTTTGCATTTAATCGATAAAAAATAAATCCAGTGGTTAAAAAGAGTAAAAACAAAAAATTTGGTTTAATATTTCTAATGTGGATCAAAAATTTATATGCAACTTCAATATCGATATTCAATAATATATGAATTGGGGAATTAGGACAAATGAACTATTATTATAAAATAATTTTTTATCATTAAAATTAATATAAAAATTTTTAAAGATTGAAGCAAATTTGCCAACAAATAATATTGCCAAAGGAAATTAATCCAATTTGTTCTGCCTTCAATCACTCAAATCAAACATTGCTTTCAAGCAGCAGATTCATTGCATTCTCACAATTTTATCAGTGGCGAAAAATTGATGATGACAATAACGATTTTGAAAAACTGAATGAAATAGGTAAATTAAATTTTTTTTAAAATTTTATTTTGATTGCTTAAATGAAATAATTAAAGTTTTTTAAAATAAATATTTTTGATTCTATGATAAATCAATAGTGTTTATTAAAATAAATCCAAAAAAATTAACTTCACATTTTGGCCAAATTAAGATATAAATTTTATCGTAGTTTTAATTTACTTATAAAATATTTTATCAGCCCCTGATAAAAAATATTATTTACACATTAACATTAAGCAATATTTTTTATATAATGGTCAAAATAATTAAATAATTTTTTATAAGTATCACAAAAAATAAAGGAATGGAAATTGGGAATTAGAGAAAATTCATAATAAAATTTCATTTTTTGCACATTTTTTAAATATTTTAATTTAAGTTCCTGATTATACTATACAAGTTATCTCAACATTGGAACCGCATCCTCTCAAACAAATTTCGTTTTGGGCTTTACAGGAACACAAATTGCGCGGTAAATTTTGCAATTTTTTTTTAAATATTTAATTGTAAATAATTGATTATAAAATGAATTAAAAAATTATGAAATTTAAATTAATTATCATTTTTTAAATATATTTAAAAGTATATATTTCATATTTATTCACAGTTTCAACGGCCAAAACGGAAGAAATCGCCGGTGCCGGTTCCATAACTCGAAGTCGCAAGAGGAAAATTGATAATGCAAAGAAATTGGAAGAACCAATGCGATCAATGGTAGAGCATAAGCAAATCATGAATGCTCATTACATCAACGAATTTTTGAATTCTTTTGAGATGGACAAATAAATCAAAATTATTTATTTTTGAATTATATAATTAAAATGATAGATGAATAAATTTTCTACCAATAATCGAAATAATAATTCTAACAAAAATTTTTGATTATGGGTTTATTTAATTTATAAAAATAGCGAATTGGTTATAACGGTTCAATGTTTTGTCCTTGTCCTAGTTTAATACCCATTTAATTTTGACCAAACCATTTAAAAATTAAATATCGCTGAATACGTCGTCTTAATGAATTCTATTCAATTGGATTTTAGGTATAAACCAGTCCCTTCGGGACTGCTTTAGCGGTTAGACTGGGCGAAATGTAATAAATTATTTTTGAAAGCGCGGGGCGCTTTAAGGACCCCTAGTTGATTTGTAGAATTCGGAAAAAATTATGACATTCTGCGTTAAAATATTTGTAGTTTTAATTTAATTTTCATTCTTTTTGGCCTACTTCGCTCGACCCTTAAAATTTTCCGCAAGGCTCGCTCCGCTCGCCCATTATTATTTAGTAGTACTCGCTTTGCTCGCCTTGTTTATTTACCACTTTCGCTCCCCAAAAGTGTTGTGTTCAATTGGGGTTAGCCTCTTCAACCTGGCTCACAACAGCCACTGTTATTAGGCTAAGAGTTACCGGCGTACGGCCGCGAGGAGGCCTGCGAGGTGTGGAGACCTTGTACGCCAACAGGCCGGTGGAATCACATTATAATTTCGTTTGATGCAATGGCAATCAAATCCAATGCATCGCAAGGCGGACTGGTGGACAATCCTCTGGGTCTTTTTCTAAACCCACATCCAACCATCGACCTCGCCTTCACCAACCTGCCCCCATCCTATTTTATTCTTTCGAATGCAGTCAACGGTTAAATTGACCGACCCAACGGTTCAGCCCATTCGACTATGCTCCGGTATAGTAATACCATCCTTGCATAGGAATGGGTGGCCAATCCAACCGGGACAGGGTACTTATCAAACTTTATTTTTGACTGCATTTTATTCTGCTGTGGATTTCAACTGCGAGGATTGCAGCTATTCGTTCAAGAAATTAAATCCTTCAGCAACAACATTTTTTACGTAAATGTTGCCCGTTTTGGGGTTAGTTGGAGCATTTGGTGCATAAATGCGATAGCCTGCCTCTTTTGTTACACGAGACATAGCACTGTATAAATTCCCATGGGCAAATACTTCTTGAGACAAATCAAGACCCACTTGATTGACCGATTGGCCTTGTGCTTTCATGATTGTCATTGCGAATGCAAGACGCACTGGGAATTGAAAACGACGGAATTTAATTCCATCTATGCGACCAATTTCTTCATAATCGCACCAACATCTATTAAGAACAACTTGCTTTCCGGTACCTGCATTGGAACCGGTAATCACCTCTGCCATGATGATATTATCACGCAAGCTTTTAACGACCATTCGTGTACCATTGACAAGCCCTCGAGCAACAGCAAGATTTTTCAAGAGGACTATAATTGCTCCTTCTTTGAGCTTCAATTCATGCAATGGCAAGCCGGAAGGATTAAATTTATTCAGTGCTTCTTCCTCGTCATCGGCTGCGTTAATATCGAACGGTCTTTCGATTAGGGACTCATCTGTTGAAAGATAAATCTTTTCCTTGGTCTTTAGCATTCCAATAATTTGGCTATTAATGCCATCAACAGTGACATTATGTGGAGCCAAAAGGAGCCGCTTCAAGAGCTGTTGTGGACTATTTAGTGCTTGTCCATTGTCAAGCACAAAATTATTCAGATTATTTGATGTGTGGACCACATTTTTCGTAGGAATTTCAACTGTTTCCGCATTTGGATCTGAACCAAATTGGTTGAGCCATTCTGAGAATGCGCGCTCACCTGGACCTTGACGCATATTTATTGTCAGGCGAAGCAGATTTTTGCGGAATAATGGCCACAATGGGGAATATTGAATACAAGCTGCGACTTGCGCCTCCATTATGGAATGCGGGACAATAGGCAAATTTTGTTTAAAATCGCCACTAATGACGACAATCTTCCCGCCAAATGGTAAATGCTTCATTTGTTTTATTGCTAATTGCTTGCAGACACGATCAATTGCTTCAAACATGTGTTTTGGAAGCATAGAAACCTCATCGATGAGGATCATGTCTGCCACTCGAATTCGTTGGCCATGAAAGCTTTGGACTGATATTGATGGCGTATAGTCCTCTTCAATATCGAGTGTAAATCTAAAAACAGAATGAACTGTAGTTCCTCCGAAGAGAAGGGTGGCAGCACAGCCTGTATAGGCGCAAGCGATTACTTTCTTTTTCATTTCACGAAATTTTCTAATGAAATGATTGAACAGGACGGTTTTTCCTGTGCCACCGTCACCATATACGAAGTATGTTCGTGGAATTTTATCATCGAATGGTGAGCCTTTAATCGCCTTTTGAACTTGTTTAAATGCTTCTTCTTGATCCGCATTCAATTGGAATGAATTTTGCGGCTTGCTTTGATCGACGTCATCCTCGTCGTCAAATAGATCAGAACTGAAGAAATATCGTTTAATGGCTTCGTCAACATTTCTTGTAAATGAGACATTTGGTAATGGTAGTTGGAAATTCTCCATGGTCAGACCGTAGTCTGCCAATTGCGCTTCAATCACGGCTAAAGCATGATCGATTCGGCGTAATCTTTCTGGGTGATTTTTAGGCACGCCAAGAATGCGCGCATGACTGAACATGAATTCAATGAATTTCTCCCAAAGCGCCAAAGCATTGCTTGGGTTACCAAATACCAAAATTTGCACGAATAGATCGCGAAATTGTGCTCCAATTATGCCTTGTTGGGATGCCTCGTTGAGAGTTCGTTCCCAAACGGTATCATCCATAAGGAGACCGTGCAGACGTGCTGCTTCAACAAATGACTCACATATGTAGCCATCCACGTCTTTCAAGGCATCTGGATCGCCTGGGAAATGGCGCATGAGCACATAGAGCGCAAAAAGCTCTTGGTTCTTTGGCTGTGGTCGATAAATTCGACCAATAATTGGCTTCTTGTTTTTTCTGGCCTGCTTAGCGACAATACGCTTTTTCCAAGCTTTTGAGTGTTTATCATAAGAATATTTTTCGGGCATTTGATCATATCGCATGTGTCGAAAATAAATTGGACAAGGCCCAAGAAGACTCGTTTTCGGCCAAGAAATTGTTTGAAGAGAATGACTTCGGAAATAATGGTTTCGATTGCTCTTTTGTGAATCAGGTAAAACATATTGATTGATAAAGGGAAATTTTTACTTAATTATACCGATATAAAATAGCCTTCTCTTTTTCATATTCTTTTCCATCCATTTTTTGTGCCTTTTCATTCAATTCAATGGCTTCGTGCTAATTTTTGGTTCAATGATTTTTTACTCTTTAAATTTTATATTTTATCTATATACAGGCTATATGGTCAATGCCTCACTAGAATTTTTTAATTTAAATTTTAATTAATTAAAATCGATAAAAAAATATATTTTAGTATTTTGGTAAAATATTTTTTTGTGGGTGTTTCTCAAATCTTTTTTTTTTTTTTGTTTTGGTTTACAAATTGGCTCAAATTTGCTTCATAATTTGTTTATTTCGCCTCTTCGAAAGCCAATTTTATTTCAGCCAATTCCAACTTCTTTTTTGACAATTCTTCTTCAACATTCGATTTTGGCAATTTGCATTCTTTTCTTCATCCAATTCCTCTTTTAAGGTTGGAAAGAAGATTCTGAGATGAATTTATTAATCAATTTTATTTAAACAAAACACATTATTTTTCTCTCGAATTGCCACAATTTGTTGGCTTTTTTCTTTTTCATCATTTTTTCGACCAATTTTTTTCCTTTTCTCCTTCATCCTATTTTTGACCAATTTTAATTTCATATTTTTGATTCCATTTTCCTTTCATTTTTCCTTCTTTCCAATTCTTTATTTGATGCCGGTGGCAATTGTAAATTTGCCTCTTTATAATGGTTTCAGAATTTGCCTTTTTAATTCATTCAAATCTTCGATGTTCTCAATTTTATTCAAAATTTGTTCCATATTCTTCTTTTTTCTTCTCCAATTTGTTTTTCAAATTCTTTTTCCTTAATTTTTTGTTTTTCTTCGACCTCAATATTTTCTTTCTTCTCAGCCAATTCAGTGGTCATTCATCGATGAATTCCCGCAATTTTTGTATTTTTCTTTCAGGCCAAAATCACTGGTTTTAACTTTTAATGCATCCTTCAATTTTCCAATTTCAATTAATTTTTCCTTTTCTTTTCGAATTTCTTCCATTAATTTGTCCAAATCTTTAACATGTTTTGTCTATTCTTTTTTTTGCCATTGTCTCCTTTAAATTCGTTTCAATTTTTGCAATTTCCTAATTGAATTGCGCCATTGTTTGTTTTCGATCTTTCATCGATTCCATTTAAATGGTGAATTGTTGGCCCATTTCGGATTGATGTTCTATGGCATTCAAAATTTCTTCATCATCCTCTTCCAATATCATTTTTGTCCCAATTTCTTCTTCCAACCAGAAGTATGGCTTAGAAATTCGATTTTTCGATTCAATGTCGATTTTCGGTCATTTTTGGCATCGAAATTTCGTTTTTCGTTTTCGAGAAATTTTTTGACCTTCCAAAATTTCATTTTTCTTGAAGCACCTTCAACTTTTCATTAATTTCTTCGCTCAGATTTTTGATCAATTCAATAGCGATAATGACATCCACCCCTGAAGGCGATTTTCATAATTTTTTCTATCAATTTCAGAGGAAAACCGATCAAGTCCTTTGCCTGCCACCATCAAAATTGTGCCCTCAAACCATTGTGAATGCAACGGCCACGATGAATTATGTGGTGAGCGCCGACAATTTTATATGTTTCAATGGGCGCAAAAACTACCTTTCATCTTTTTATGAGGTTAATTTATTAATTAATTAAAAATTATTTTTATATAAATATTTTAAAAACTTATTAAAAATGGTAACTCAAAATAGGGAATCAGTTCAGATCGGATTATTCCAAATTAAGGAATAATACTTTGTCAAATAAAGTTTTTTTTATTGAATTATTAAATGATTTGATAGAATAAATTTAATAGTTAATTAAAATTTTATTTTTTAATTAAAATTCAAATTTTTAGAGTGATATTTACAAAGACGGTCATACCTATAAAACACTGGAAAATTATTACCAGGTAAAATCATTTTAAATAATTTTTATGAATTTAAGACTTGCAAGATATTTCAGCTGGTTGACCCCAACTCAGCCAAACTTATACGTTCTGTCAATGACCCATTCGATGCGAAAATAAAAGCCCGAGAACTTCTACAAAACAAGGGAATTTCGTATCAGGAGGTAAATTGAAGCTTTTATTTGTATTAAAAATTATTTAAATTTAATAAAAATTATTTTAATCATATAGACATAGATTTTTATAAGGGGAGTCTTACATTCACAAACCAAATATACCCAAAATTGGATACACCATACAGCTAGAGGCATTGAATGGTATAATAATTTGTTATAATAGGTCAACAAATAAATGGTATTAAACGATTTAATTCGGCAATTGTTCCTTTAAAATGCACATTATACATGGTCGTACCACAACATAAATTTTTAATTTAGAATAATTAAAAATTTAAAATAATATATATTAAATTGTATTTTTTTCAAATATGTATTTGTTTTATTTATAAACATTTGTATTTAAACATTGTTATCAAAACATTGTATTTTTTCTAAATTTTTGTTTTTATCCACAAACATTGTATTTTTGTTTATTTTATTCTGATCATTTCTGATAATATTTCCCATCATTCTGATTTGATTTCTGCCTGTTCTGATTTTATTTCTCATTGTTCTGATTTTATTTCTCACTGTTCTGATTTTATTTCTGCCTGTTCTGATTTTATTTCTCATTGTTCTGATTTTATTTCTCACTGTTCTGATTTTATTTCTGCCTGTTCTGATTTTATTTCTCATTGTTCTGATTTTATTTCTCACTGTTTTGATTTTATTTCTGCCTGTTCTGATTTTATTTAAGCCTATTTGAGCAAAATTTATTTATCAGGTGCGCAAGGAGTTAAAGGCTGATGGATGCAAGGGAGATGGAAATGGAAGCAAGGATGATATATGGAACAAAAATGTGGGTTCTGACAAGGGAATGCTTTTACATGTCCCTCAAACGTATACTTTTATTTTCAGGGAGCACAAACAAAAATTGAATTCGAAGTTGACCCAATATTCTATCATCATTTCTTTAAGAAAGGGGCGCAAGTCCTTCGCGATATCCAATCGCAATTTGCCAATAGCCAAATTTCATTTCCGAAATAAAAACTGGCGATTCGATCGTCACAATTAAAGGGCATAAAGACGATGTGGATGCAGCCAAACGAATTTTGGCCATTATACCCAAAAAACTGATTTATGGAAAAAAAGTACCGATTTTATTGACAAAAAGTACATATTTTATGGACAAAAAAACCGATCCTAAATTTAAAGATGGAGGCAAGGGAAAATCTGAAGATGGAGGCAAGGGAAAATCTGAAGATGGAGGCAAGGGAAAATCTGAAGATGGAGGAGGATGGGGAAAATCTGAAGATGGAGGCAAGGGAAAATCTGAAGATAAAGGAGGATGGGGAAAATCTGAAGATGGAGGCAAGGGAAAATCTGAACATGGATGCAAGGGAAAATGTGAACATGGAGGCAAGGGAGGGGGACAATCTGGACTGCCATGTATTCCGATCACAAAAGGCGAAGCCGGATTCCCAGGCTTACAACCTGGACTGCAAGGTTGGGGGGGGGGGCATAAAATAAAGATAATAATTCTAAATAAAAATATTTTTCCGAAGCTTCGATATCGAAATTAAATTCATATAATATAGTTATAAAATTTTTGGATTTTGGCAATAATTTTTTTAAACCTTTCCACAATCATTTTAAATTTAATACAAATATAAATTTCAGATTAAATTTTGAAAAGGATACAATAAAAAAATAAAAATCAATTTTTATTAAAATATTGTTTGAAAAAATATTTAAAAAACGAAAAAATAAAATGCCTGAAATAACAATATATTTAAAAAATAAAATGTGTAAAAAAACAGAAAATGTTTGGAATATAAAATGTTAGAAAAAAATGGGAAAATTAAAAAAAATATTTAACAAAAAAAACACAAAATATTTGGAAAATAAAATGTTTGGAAAAAAAATAAAATGTTCGGAAAACAAATAAAAAACATAAAATACCGTATTTATTTTATTAGAAGCCCATGAGCTTATTAGTTTCATGGCCTCTTTAGGTTGGGCTTCAAATAGAGACTTGGCTTATAAATTTCAGAGAGGAAAAATGGACGAAAAATAAAATTTATTCAAAAATTTTGCTAAAAATTAGAACATGTTTCCAAAACATATTTCTACTAAATTTTTTTTACAATTTTATAAATCAGAACATGATTTTAACGATTCAAAACATTTTTAAATATATTTTTTTGAAATTAAAACATTTTTTATGGTTCGCAACATGTTTTGTCGACTAAAAACATTTTCCCGAAGATGTTTTTGGAATTTACAACATGTTTTTATCATTCAAAACATGTTTATCTAATGAAAAAAGAGTAAATTGGAAAAAAATTTTTAGGGGTGGGCTTCTAATAGAATAAATATGATATTTGTAATATAAAATGTTTGGAATTAAAAATATTTGGAAGAGAAGTAAAAACACAAAATATTTGGAATATAAAAAGTTTGGAAATACAAAAAAAATTCGAAAAATAAAAATATATTATTTTAATTTGTATTATAATTTCAAAATTGAATCAATCATTTATATATACATTGCATTTGCATTGATTGTGGAATAGTTGTTCATAAATTACATCTTTTTAATGATAACCAAATTAAATTCCGAAATCCCTATAATTAATAGGACCATCTGGCTATCCTGGCTTCCTCGGCTTCAAAGGCGAACAATCCGGTTATGGCATTTCTGGGTCACCAGGCGAAAAAGGACAACTTACATCACAAAGTGAGGGCATTTAAAATAAAAGTGGAATTTTTGAAAAAATTGATATATTTATATCATAAAAGTGGCATTAACATTTATAGAGAATGGAACAGACATTAATCAAAATTCCAGCCAATGCACCGACATTGAACAAAATTCATTTGGATTTGATCTTCGAATTTTTGAAACTACAGCTGTCTTTTGACACGCCCTCTTCAGTATTAATTTATTTTTCTTTATTATTATTCAATATTTAATTAATTTTGCAGTTGAAGGAGAAACATACGGGATTTTTTGCAAAATACACTTTCGAGCAACTCAAAGAAACGGCCAATGTAGCCAACTTCCTCGGAGTCAATCCTTTTGTCAGTGCCATTGGTGAATATTTTATGGTTGTAATCCTCAACATGGAAGGTTTATTTTTTTACATTATATTTAAATAAAAATAATGTTTCCTATTTAGTCAAGGAATTTAGTGGATTTTTTGGTGAGGATTTTGACGAGGCAGCATGCGACCGCTTAATTAAATGGGAAGAGGCTATCAAATTGGCAAAAGGGAAGCAGGCAAAATTAAACGAAAAAAAAAAACAAGCAGAATTGGAATTAAAAGAAGAACAATCCAAAGTATTAGAAGATTATTGGAAGAAAAATAATGAAAAAAACAGAAGCAAAGTAATAATAAACTTCCAGAAAGGTTAAATGGGAAACAGAAACGTATTATATTTGCGGATTCGACACTTTGCTGTCGAAATGGTCTTTATGGTATTTTATTAGGTTTATTAGGCATAAATTAACTAAAAAAATGAAACCAAAAAAAATTGGCCAATATTGAATATTCACAGAGTTATGGCCAAAAACAGCCAGAAATAATTTTAATTAAAACAAATGGTTTTTGGCCATAACTAGGCGAATACTCAATATTTGCCAATTTTTTTTGGTTTCATTTTTAGCTAATTTATGCCTAATAAAATGCTATAAACAATGTCAACACAATCGCCATCGTCACCAGACCGTTTGGTCCGTAAGATCCGCAAATCTTTTGGCTTGCCAAAAAAATATCCATTCATATCACTTTTTCAAAGATGGAATGATTATTCAATTGGAATTGGACGACCACATGAAAATAATCGTTTTTTTCCTTTCAAATGTCCATTGGGACCAGAATTTTTAAAATCGAGAAAAAATGTTAAAACATTCAATGTTCAAACAATTATGGAACATGTAAATGGGGAGGGCATCACAATTTAAATGTATTTTAAATTAATTTTAAGGTCACCTCATTGAATGGTCAACTTGGATTGGTGGTGGATTTGACAGCAACAAATCGATATTATGACCATCGCCTTTGGTCAGAATATGAGGTATTAATTTTATATTACATCTATTTTAATATATAAATTTTAGGTAAAATATGAAAAACATGCTTGCCCCGGTCAATCAGTGAATGCAAATGAACATTTTTATAGACAATTCGCAATTTCCATAAATCGATTCCTTCAACAAAACGCGGATAATGGTGGATTTATTTACTATTTTTTGCTATAAAATATTTTTCAGAAAAACTAATCGGTGTCCATTGCACCCACGGCCTTAACCGAACCGGTTATTTGATTTGTCGATTTTTGATCGAAGAGAAAGGATGGACCGCCAAACGTGCACTCGAATGTATTTTCAATTAATTTTCACCAATAATTAAATTATTTTAAGGTTTTTCCGAAGCACGCGGCTATCCAATTGAACGAGAGAATTATAAACAAAGTTTATATAAAATTGAGAACGAAATTAAGAAAGAATGACAAAAAATATTTTCTTCGAAAACAAATTATAAATTGAAAAAACACATTTTTTCTTTATTAATCGAAAGTATTTTTTTTTTATTAATTTTCGAAAACAGTTTTCTTAATCCTCCAAATTCAATGTTAATCAAAACATTTTTTATAATTAATCGTTTAATTAATCGAAAACAAATATTTATTTAAACAATTCGATAAATTTGATTGATTAACAACGTGCATTTGTCACAAAATGGTATTTTGTAGAAGACGCTAATGACCACATCTATTCATTATGAATGAGTTGCCGAAAATAGCCCGAAGGAAGATCGAAATTTGCATTAAGATTATAATAATTATTTGTATTTCAAATAATTTTTATTTACCAAATTTCAAGCAGATGTAAAAATTAGGAAACTTTCGAAGCAAGTAAAGGGAAAATGAAGACCATTCGCCTTTCTTAAATGTGCTTAAAAATGGCCTAAATTTAGAAGAGAGATGTCGTAAAATATAAAATCGAGGAAAGAATATTTTGTTATTTTTCCCCCTTTTTCCAAATTATTTCTTGCTAAAAAATGTATTTAGGGATTTTCGATGGTGGGGATTCCGATTATGCCATTAGTTTTTCATTATTTTTATTTTCTGAATCGGTAAAGGTTTACAAACTGGTTTCCAATTGGGTCATATTATACATCAGACGAAGCGGCTCGATGAGCTGAGAATGAATCTGGAAATGGTTTCGCATAAAACTCCAAAATAAAAAAGTTTTATGGCCATTTTATTTAACCAGATAACCTATTCACCTTATAAAATTTAAATGGCCATAACTTTTTTAATTTGTAGTTATATGCGAAACCGTTTCCAGATTAATTCTCATCTCATCGAGACGCTTCGTTTGATGTATAATATGACCCAAAATATCAAAGTTCAATTTTTCGAAGCCGGTTTATAAACCTTTACCGGTTCAGAAAATAAAGATAATGAAAAACTAATGGCATAATCGGAATCCACACCATCGAAAATCCCTAAATACATGTTTTTAGCAAGAAATAAAATTCAAAAAAATTGGAAAAAGGGGGAACAAAGTACACTATTACCAACGACTCTCTAATAATTCTTTGGCCAATTCAATCCATTTTTCATAAATTTCCATTGATGAAAATTTTGGATAACCGAGGGAATTTGCCACCAAATTTTGTACATATTCTGAGTTATGACTTTAAAAGAAATAATATTAATTAAATTTATTTAATTTTTATATTATTTTCCTCCAATGTCTATTATTCGACATGAAGTAAACAGCAGAATTCGCAGTTTTCTGTATAAATAATTAGCCAATTTTGTAATTTATTTTTTGTTTTGATTTTAGAAATTCTTAATTTAATTTCAAACATTTGCCATTTCATTTTATTACCAATCTAAAATTACAAAATCCGATATAGAGAAACGATTTTCTATTCAGCAATTCTTTCTTTCTTGCGAATTAAATTGTCACCTTATATTCATGCATCTGCGGCACTTGGCATTTCCCAAGGCAAAAGTGTCCGATGCCAACCGTTGATTCAATAGGAATTAGGGAGGATGGGAAGAAGAAGAGAAGAATTTTGGGTTGGCAAAATTAATAAAGGAATCATCAATCATCCAAAATGGCAAAATTCAATCAACAAAATTCCAAATCCAGATCAATTCCGAATTTTGCATAATATTCCTTTCACTCAAATTCGATCTTTGGGCGTTTCCCCGAAAATTTCGTTTATTTAAAATATTTAAACTAGGGTGCAATCCCCGTCCCCTTCCCCGCCCCCGTCCCCGTAGAGGGCATCATCCCCGTCCTTCCCCGCGCCGACCCAAAACTCCCCGTCCCCGCCAATTTTAATCCCATTTATCCCTATTTGACCTTGCTTTTTGTAAATTTGCTAAATATAACTGAAATAATAAATATTGTAGGAATTTACAAAATTAGAAATTTGCATTTAATCGATAGAAAAATAAATCCAGTGGTTAAAAAGAGTAATTACAAAAAATTTGGTGGTTTAATATTTCTAATGTGGATCAAAAATTTATATGCCCTTTGAACTCGATATTCAATGATATATGAATTGGGGAATTAGGACAAATAAACTTTTATTATAAAATAATTTTTATCATTAAAATTAATATAAAAAAATTTTAAAGATTGAAGCAAATTTGCCCACAAATAATATTGCCAAAGGAAATTAATCCAATTTGCTCTGCCTTCAATCACTCAAATCAAACATTGCTTTCAAGCAGCAGATTCATTGCATTCTCACAATTTTATCAATGGCGAAAAATTGACGATGACAAAAATGATTTTCAAAAATTGAATGAATTAGGTAAATTTTTTTTTATTTTGATTGCTAAAATGAAATATTATTTCTAAAATATTTTTTTTGATTCTGTTTATAAGTCAATAGTGTTTATTAAAATTCAAAAAATTAACTTCACAATTTGACCAAGATATAAATTTTATTGAAGTTTTATTTTACTTATAAAATATTTTAACCCCGGCCCCTGGTAAAAAATACATTAATCATTAAGCAATCTTCTTTATACAATAGCCAAAATAATTAAATAATTTTTTAAAAATTATTTTAACTATTTTGCATTAATAAAAATTTTATATAAGTTTTTAAAGGAATTGGGAATGAGAGAAAATTCATAATAAAATTTCATTTTTTTCTCGCATATTTTTTTAAATATATTATATTTAAGTTCCTGATTATACTATACAAATTATCTCAACATTGGAATCACATCCGCTTAAACAAATTTCGTTTTGGGCTATACAGGAACACAATTTGCGCGGTAAATTTTAATATTTAAATATAAATAATTAATTATAGAATGAATTTAAAAAATTATTTATAGTTTATTATAATTTTATAAAATTTAAAATATATTTATTCATTTTTATCGGTGAAAACGGATGAAATCGCCGGTGCCGGTCCCAAACTCGAAGTCGCAAGAGAAAAATTTATAATGCAAAGAAATTGGAAGAACCAATGCGATCAATGGTAGAGCATAAGAAAATCATGAATGCTCATTACATCAACGAATTTTTGAATTCTTTTGAGATGGACAAATAAAAGGAAATTATTTATTTTTGAATTATTTAAATAAAATCGATTGATGAATAAATTTTCTACCGATAATCGAAATGATTCTATTAACAAACATTTTTGATTATGGGTGGTATTTAATTTATAAATATAGCGAATTGTTTAAAACAGTTCAATGTTTTGTCTTTGTCCCAATCCCCCAAGTGCTATATCCAATAGATATCATCAAGATACGTCGATTTATTTATAATTTATCATGGCTAAATAAAAATTAAGGGTATTAAACCGCTGAACCCTTTTATAGTGTGGGTTGAAAACTAATTTAAAATTGTTTAAACCTATTAAGCATATTCCTTATTATACAATGCTTTTCGAAGAGATTTATCTATTGGGTATTATGGTTTGGGATTCAATAAACAAATGAACCATTATAAATTATTATTAGTAAATTTATATCCAGAAAAAGTGAAAATATATACAATTTCGACAAAATTTACTAAAAAATGCATTTTGATTTAAATTAGAAAATTTTTTAATCAAATATTCAGTAAATGTAAATTAGATACAAATTCATGTGAAAATTTCCTTCATCAACATCATTTCATTATATTTCGCGCAATATTGCGCCAATAGGAACACGAAATTTATTTCTACTTAGCACAATTTCATCGCCTCCAACTCCTCCTCCCGAACCTCCAATCGTTCGAACTTGACTACTGTTTGATGGGCTATTCAAAAATCGGCGTAGAGTATGCCCATAGGTCATTGTGGAAATGAGTGCATCAATGCAGTTGAGAAAATGATTGATTGGCCCAATTTCGGTGGCAATTTGATGGCCCAATATCTGTGGCCAATTAAATTTTTATTTTTGTAAAAAAATTTTTAAAAATTGTTTTACCAATTTTATACATTAAAATCGCAATAATATTATTTATTGTTTAAAAATAATTGTTAAATTTTTAAAAGTAAAATTAAAAATAAGGCAATTATTTTAATTTGTAAAACTAATAAAATAATATTTACGGTTTGAATAATAAAAATGATCAGTTGTGGTAGGAAATTCAGGCCCAACTCCGTGGAAATCATCAAAATGACTAGCGAATCAGGCTGAAAAATTCAAAAAAAATTATAGAAAAAATAATTTTTAAATAAATTTTCAACCCTTTTTTATCTTGTTTAATCTTTTCTACTCTTAACATTGTTATGACGCCTTGAATTTGCAACCCATAAAAATAATTAATGGTAAAATAAATAAAGTTGTTAAATTTTTTTATCGAGAGAAAGAAATGCGAAGTCATTAATGTTCGAAAAAAATTTAGAAATTAAATAAAATAAAAAAATTAAATAATTTTTTCCGAAAAATAAGGATTTTCTGAAAAATGTGGATAATTCTAAAATATTGTTGAATAAAATAAATAATGCTAATAGCGAGCCAAATTTTGAAAGAAATTATTAAATTTTAAATTTATTTTTTTTTAAAGTTTGCCTCAATTTTATTGCTGAATTTTGGTGGTGGATTCATTTGCATATTCATTTTGATCATCTTTTGATGTTTTCGCAATTTTACGAGAAAATATGCGCCAGCAAAAATTATTGTCACACCGCCGAATAATTTTGAGACAATGAAAGCTGAAAATTAAAATAAAATGTTAATATTTTGATAATTCGAAAATTTATTTTGCTATCAGATTAAAATAATAATAAAGAAATTTAAAATTAAAAAATGTTCAATAAATGTTTCCAGAATTTTTTAATTTTAATTTTAAGTTAATTTACTTGTATTTCCATTTGTCATCAGGCAAGCAAATACATTGCATTCTGAAATTTGATTATTTATACTGGTTCCAACTTTCAACTAATTCGGAAAATATTAGTGAATAATTTTTAAATTTATTGATGAGTCAATCAATGTCTACTCTAACCGAACCCAAACTTGACAAATTTCCTATTTATCAATACTAAAATTAAGAAGACATAAGATATTAACTTAATAAATATGTCTGTAAATTTGCCTTCTTTTAAATTTTCATGCCATTTTGAAAAATTGCTTTACCTGTTATCGGCGGCATCGGAAGAATTTGGCAAAATGCGAACAAATTGATGGCAAAAATGAGAAGCAGCACAAAAATGCAAGCAATCAATACCGTTCGACATTGTTTTTCCTGATAGGCATTCAACAATTGAATGGCAAAAATGCGGTCAAGTGTAAGAAAAAGCAATGAATATGGAATCATGGCCATCAAACTTAATAAGGAATGAGAATATATTTTTAATTATTTCTTTGAAAATTTTATATTTTTTCATTTCGAAATAATTTGAAATACCATTCTTACAAAATTCATAAAATTATTCAAATATTTTGCAAAAAATACCCTAAAATTCAATAAATAAAAAATCGATCCACTTCTATTTATTTTTAATATGAAATCTTTTCTCAACTAACACGAGTCATCTTTGACTTAATGGTTAATGTCTTTGCTTTCTCTTATGAAAGAGCTATGGTTCGAATCCTCAATGATGAAAAATTTATATAGGCGTGTTTACATTTAAGCAAACCAAAGTCGGTTTAAATGCTAAAAAAAATAAACTGAGGGGATTCTTAAATTTTTTTTGCACTTTTTTTTTAATAAAATTCTTATATTATTCTCACATGAATATCCAAATAATCAAATCAAGTTATATTAATTATGAAATTAATTCTTGTTCAGATTATGACTAGCAAATGACTGAATCGTTAATATTTTTTTTGAAATTACAAAGGTTCGAAATTTTAATAGTGTTCATTTATGTAAAGGAAACCAAATTGTTAAATGGTAAATAATCAATTGAAAATGAGAGCATTTTTAATTCTTTTTTTCTTGATATTTTTACACTTTTAAAATTAAAAAATTCTATTATTATCAAGGATTGTAAGAAAAGAAGGTTTTAAAGTTAAACTCTTTAGAATTATTGATTTTTTTGCCTCAATGCAATGGATAAAATTTTGAGTTTGCAAATTAAATGCGCTTATTAATAAAATTTTCTTTATATTTAAAATTATTTAGCAAAAATATTTTTAGCAAATTCAAAATTTTTATTGAAATTAATTAAAATATTTATTAATAAGTAAATTTAATTTTAATCAAAAAAAGAATTCTTACCATTCAGTAATAATTGTGGTCCAAAAAATTGTGTATGGATTCATGAGACGTCCTAAAAAATTAAAAATAATTTTTAATAAATATTTTAAAATATTTATTTATTATTTAATACTTTGTAAAAATTTTACCTTCCGGTCGCCAATGTATTAACATCCAACCAATATGGGGCAACGCTGAACTCATCAAAATTGCCCAACAAATTAAATTGGCAAGCAACAATTTGGAGAGACCATGTTTATCGTTCTAAAAAATTGAAAGAAAATATTAAATAAAAAATTTGACTTTATATTAGGGAATTTTAGAATGAAATCAATTTTCACTCAATTCACATCAAAAAATTAACATAGGATTCGATTGGGATTAGTACCGATGGTCAAATTTTATGGTCAAAAATGCCAATTTTTCGAGAATTTTTTAATTCAATAATTTTTGGGTAAATTTATTTTCAAAATTGATTTCTACCTGTAATAAATGTTTTGCTCGACTGAACAATTGAAATAGAATTCGTAGGACACATTGCAAGGAAAATGCATAAACACAAAATGAAATGGAATATTCCACAACCGTTAAAATATTTGAGAATTCTGACGATGTCATAGAATTTGAATTTGTATTCTCCATTGTAATTTTTTTCAATTATATAGCTGAATCTGAATTAAATTAAATATAAATTTTAGAGATTAGTGGAAATTTTATCTATTTATTATAATAATGTTAATTTTTTGTCGAATCTTATAATGAAAATGACAGGAGAGACTAATAAGCCAATTTTTTAAAAAAAATAAAAGTCTACAAATATGTATAAAGATCGTAGAATTTAAAAAAGGGTTCGCTTTCATTTTCAACAGCCAAAAAATATTCTTAATTTTTAATTTTTTTGAGATTCCAAAAAATTGCCAAAATTGTGTTATTCTTTCTGAATTTTTAACAATTTTTTTGACCATTTTGTGTCGCATCAGAAAAATGGAAAATTAATTTCCTTTCATCCAACCATATAAATTGCGTGCTGGCATTAAAATTTCCGCATTTCCCATTCACTAATTATTCTTTGTTTTACCGTTCATTTTCCCACCAATTTGTTTTCTTTGGGTTTATTATTCATTCCCAAATGTGTTCGAAGACAAAATACAAATTTTATAATGCTAAGAATTAATGAATTCGGGACAAAAATGATACAAATTTTGACAAAGAATTTTCCTTGAATCGGAATATTTTGAATTAGAAATTCGGAATTTTGAATTAAAAATGACATGCGATTTAAAGTAATTTTCCAGGGAATACTATTTTTTGGTCATAACATGGTAACAGTTTAAATTAGTCTAGTCTAAGACTTTCTTTTTCTGAATAATAAAAAGGACATTTATTGTTGAAAAAAACATTGAAAATGTTGAAAAATTATAAATAGGATAAAATAATTTTAATGGTTTAAGGTTTTCCTAAATTCCCAAATCATATAACTTTGGATAGAGCTCATCGAGGTGGGTCGAAAGTAGGGTTTCGCCGGAACCAGGATTTTGACCGGAACCGGAACTCATTTTTCTAACCGGAACCGGAACTCAGAATGAATTCCGGAAACCGGAACCGGAACTCAAAAAGGCCGGAACCCGGAACCGGAACCGGAACTTTTTAAATCCAACTTTTGAGGGAGAATTTTTAAAATAAAATTTTTTTGCCAAATTTTTGTCTACAGTAGTCCGATATAATTTTTTGATAAACATCTAGTATATAAATGAATTAAAAATTGTGCCGCAGGAGAAAATTTTTCCAAAAATTGTCTCTTATTTTAAAATTTTACTTAAAAATAGCCCCGCAGGGAAAAATTTGAGCCAAAAATGGCCGCGCAGCGAAGAAATTTAACCAAAAATGGCCGCGCAGCGAAAAATTGGACATTTTCAAATGTTTTCAAACTAGGGTTGCGCCCCCGCAGTGCGGGGGTGGGTTGTGCGGGGGTCGGGGTTTGCGGGGTTGGCACTTGCGGGTTCGGGTTCGGGGGTGACCCCTTGCGGGGGCCCCCGCGGGGATCCCCGCGGGGGCGGGGGTAGCGTAAATTTTTTAAAAAGCCACATTTTCCAAATAAAAAATTTTTTTGAAGAAAAATTTCATCCAAAAATGGCTGCGCAGCGAAAAATTTTATCTAAAAATAGCCTCGCAGAGAAAAATTTTAATAAAAAATTTTACTATCCTACAAAAATTTGGTCAAAATTTCCCTATCGAACCCCATTTTCCCTGAAAAATCCAATAATATGGGGTGCATTTTCACCCCCGCGGGGGTGCGGGGGCGCGGGGGTGGCTCTTGCGGGGATGCGGGGGCGCGGGGGTGGCATATGCGGGGATAGGGTCGGGGGTGAAACCCAAAAAGTGCGGGGATCCCCGTCGGGGGTGACCCCCGCGGGTGCGGGGGCGCAACCCTATTTCAAACTAACGATTTATGCAAAAAAATCCAATTTACTTAGGGGCAAATTTTTCGGTTTCGCCGGAACCAGGCTTTGGACTGGAACCTGAACCGGAACTGGATGACCGGAACCAAAACCGGAACCGGAACTCATTTTTCAATCCAGAACCGGAACCCCAAAAAGGCCGGAACTTCCGGCCACCGGAACCGGAACGGAACTTCCGGCGAAACCCTAGTCGAAAGTACCCGAAAGGTATTTAAATTGAAATGGTTTTGACAAAATTAGTGGTATAAACCAATTTTTTTGATTCAAAATAAAAGAATTTTGGTACTTATGGACTTGGTATCCCCTTTTTGGGTCAAAATTTTTTTCTCCTTTTCAGTCAAATTATATACCAATCGAAGCGTCTTGACGAGCTGGTTACGAAAATGTAAAAATTTTGAACATCCGAGAACTTTTTGCCAAGTTATGGCCATTTGAAAATCGCAAAAGTGCTTGGTCCCCCCTCTGGGTCTGAATTCGAAAAATTTTTTGAAAATTTTTTCGGTCAAATTATAGCTCATTCGACGCGTCTCAACGAGCAGAGTGCGAATCTGTCATCGGCTTCGCATAAAACGGAAAAATAAAAAAGTTACAGTTGCGCAAATACTCGTAGTTCCAACACATTCCAGCGAGAAATAAATGGCCATAATTTTTTTTTTAGTTTTGTGTTTTATGCGAATCCGATGATAGATTCGCACTCTGCTCGTCGAGACGCCTCAAATGAGCTATAATTTGAACGAAAAAATTTTCAAAAAATTTTTCGAGCTCAGACCCATAGGGGGGACCAAGCACTTTTGCGTTTTTCATAGGGTCATAACTTTTTTAATTTTGAGTTTTATGCGAAACTAATAACATTTTCGTAACAAGCTCTTCAAGACGCATCGATTGATATATCATTTATGAAAAAAATTTTGTGCAAAAAAAATCGACCCCAAAAAAGGGGATACCAAGTCCATAAGTACCAGAATTTTTAATCAAATACTGCCATCATGGACGAAATCAAATAAATTTACGTTTGTGGATCATAAGGATAAATTATGAAGGATTATATTAAAATAATTTTCGACGAATTAAAATAATTTAGAAAATATCATAGGATAGGGCTATCATAAGCAATTTTATTTCACTCTAATTGACCAATCGTTCACAGAATTTTGTGGCTAGAAATTAATAATTTAATAATGTTCATAAAAATGCAAATGATTTGTTTAATTTAAAACCATAAAAATGAATAAAATTACAAAATGTAAACGCCACAAGTAAATTTTTTTTTGTTAATCTAATAAGCCAGCGATAAATTTAGGCATTAATTGTTGCTAAAAATTAACGACAAATTAACTAAAATGGTCCATTTTTTTAGCTGTTATAGCAATTTTTTGAAAATTTTATCAAAAATTTGAATTAAAAAAATAAATTAAAATGTTGATTAATATAATTGGAAGGTAAATTTATTTAATGGCTAGAAATTAAGCGTTATCAAAATATTTAACCTTTTTCATAACATCAAATACCCCTGGGAATTATGGGAGTAAAATCCACATGCATTATCTCGATGGAGTAATGACAAAAAATTATTTTTTATAATTATAAAAAAGTTCACGTGTCAAATGAAAATTATATTAATGGGACTGCTGTGAATATTATCTAAAATTTTGGTTTTTTTATTTATTTCCCTGGGACAGGGTGAACGTTTTACCACATAAATGTAGCTTTTGCCACATTTTCGACCATTCTCCCATATTTTTTCCACATTTTTGAACTTTCCTCACATTTTGCCATATTTTTGTGATTTAGAAAATTTTTACTAAAAATCATTAAAATTATATAAATACTCTCTAAAAAAAGCTAAAATTTTTCGCTGCACTGCCATTTTGAGAAAAATTTTCCCCTATCTGGCCATTTTTGTGGATAAAATTTTTCCTCTATTGTGTCATTTTTTTGGCTAAAATTGCGAGGCATTTTTTGGCAATCCCGAATTTCATAGAGTAAAAAGATCAGAAAATTAAAAAGAATAAATGGTTTAAATAAATTTTTAGTGAGTTTAAGCTTTTTTAAAAAAATGCAACATTTCTTGACACATTTTCGGAAAATTTTGCCACATTTTTCCCACATTTTTATAGCCAAAGCCAAAATTTTGGTCAAGACAAACAGTCACCCTGCCCTGGGATTTGAAATGGAATTTAACAGGAAATGGAATGCGTGTCGTAGAACGCAAATATATCATCAAAGTTCAAGTGTGCATTAAATGGTGGGTGATGGATGGACACGAATTTTATTTTAAATTTATTTAAAATAAAAGTGCAAATTTCCTGAGTCTACGGACTATTCCAAAAAAATTATTTCCATTCAAGGGAGTACGCAAAAATATATTTTTTTTTCTGATTTTCTGGTCTGTTTGACACTAAAGTGACCAATGAGACGAAAATTTAAAATTTTTGGTACCCTTAAAAACCAATTAAAAGAGTTCGTTATGGTACGATGAGCAGCAGCACAGTACAGAGTAAACCTCAATTTCAATTAAAAATTTACGCTTTGGATTTAAATCGCAAAAAAAAATGAAATAATATTTCCACTAATTATAAGGAAAGATTAATAAGATGGATTTGCGAAGATAATGACGAATTTCTAAATTTTAGGAATCAATGACGGTAAAATTAGAATGAATGTATTTTATAATTGATTATTATATTTTTAGAAGCCTAATTAGAATTCGAATTTATGCGCAAATAAAATTTTATTTTTGTACTCTATATGGGTTTATGGAACAAATAAACAAAAATTTATGATTTTTGTAATGATTAAAGAAATTTTATTTTGCATTTTTTTGGAACAAAAATGTAATAAAAATTTAAAAATTCAAAGATGTCGAAATTTACATATTTTAAATTTTATTGCATATAAATTTAAATCAGAGCACCTAATTTTTAATATATTTTTCTATTGTAACATTAACATAAAAATCTGGTATTATTGAAAAATGATTAAAATTTTGCTAAAAAATCCCAATTTGAATATTTAAAATACTTAAAATTATGGAAAATTTACTATTAAGAATAATTTTTATGTTTGCCATCTACCAATATTTTATAGGACTATGAACATTTACGAAAGAGAGTTTTATTGAATTCTAATACAAAAAAGCTGTTTTCTTCAAAATGAACATTTTATTTAATTTTGTCTGATGATCATCTACAAAAATTTGAATTTTCTTATGATTAAAGGAAATATAAGAATTTATTTTGCCCAAATTCAAATGAATTCTATTTTGATGGCACGCAAAATGAATGTTTGATTGTATTTTAATATTCCGTGTAAAATTGAGAGAGATATTTTTAATAATAAAAACGAAAAAAATTTTTTATTGCACTTTTAAAAGTAAAAGAGGAATAAATAATAAAGGAAATAATTTTACCAGAAAATATTGTAATATTTAAATTCATTAAATAAGGTGTTTTTATTTGTTATTTATAGTTGTGACAATTTTGGTTTCCACCATTGCATTTTTCGTACAATATCGGCGGGAGGGTGAAATTAAATTTGCAGCCTGCTGGATTTTT
The DNA here is from genome assembly GCA_030063045.1 of Pratylenchus scribneri. Classification (NCBI taxonomy): domain Eukaryota; kingdom Metazoa; phylum Nematoda; class Chromadorea; order Rhabditida; family Pratylenchidae; genus Pratylenchus; species Pratylenchus scribneri. The sequence continues at coordinate 136,822 of JAQSEB010000209.1, forward strand.
ATTTTCCATAAATAATTTAATGAGGCTCGTTTGTTGGCAAATAGACAAAAAACATTCATTTGACTGAAAGTTCTGAAAGTGTTATTTTACTTTTTTGATGCAAATTGGTAATGAATAAATTGATGAAGAAAAGTCTATTGCATATTGTAGAAATTTTTGAATTTTTGAAACCCAGAACGGTGCGGGTCAAAATGCCTATCTCCTATTTAATTTCGAAAAGCCTATTTTTATTAGAATTTTCCTAGTGTCTATTTGTCTTTTTTTATTATTTCCTGCGTTATTTTAGGCTGTTCTACTTAATTGAATGTAAATTTTAATATCTCGGGAATTTTCGACCTTGCTGAATTAGAAGCTGATATTGACTTTTAGAAACTAATAATTTGAACATGTAATGGGTAGATTATGGAATTGATGCTAAATAATGAAAATAAATGGTGAGGGAATTATCTATTAGATAAAAATTAGTGACGTCATTGTTGAGAAAAGCAGTATTAAGTGATGAAATATAATTGAAAACTATTTGAAATTTAATGTTTGCCAGTGGATTCAACATCAAAATACTTATTCAGAGAAAAAAGCATGGTAAATTGACAAATATTTATCTATGAGAAGCTAAATATATATTTTTGCATTCCAAATTGGGAAATAAAATGATTCATTCCACTAATAAAATTTTTGGATCTAAAGAAGGCCGTTTTGATTAAATTGGGAATTGGGATTGAGTATTCTTCGGGAGATTTATTTAATTAATAATACACAAAAATTGCAGTAATTAAAAAAGTAATAAAAAGGAAAATAAAAATATTAAAATAAAATCGAGTAAAATTTTTTAACCCATAAATTTTTTTTATTTTTTAAATTTTTCAAAAAGTTAAAATATTCTGTCTATAAAATATCACTATATTTTGCAGGGACGAAATTAAAAAAAATAATAAAATAAAATTGAATAACAATCTAAAAATACTATAAAGTTAAAAAGACAAAATAGAAATAATATATTATAAATGCAGTTGAAAGATGGCTAATTTTTATTTGATTTAACATTTAACCAAATTATTTTTACATAATAATTAATAGTTGGATATAGATTTTCATTCTTTTATTGATAAGATTGAATAAAAATGCTAGAATTTCGCAAAGGATTTTGCTGCTGTCTTTGAGCTGTTCTTGGAGTAATTTTAGGATGAATTTGTGTATTTTGATGGGAATGGCTTAAATTGTTGCGAGCACTGGCCAAATGGATGGATCCAATCGAATTGTTGTTATGCCGATTGGCCGCTTCCGACAGAAATATCCAATTGTAGAGAATGGCACAAAGGAGGATGTCGAATGTGGCCATTGTGGCCGGCCAACCGCCAATATATTGACTAATTGTTTTGCCAGTGAACTGGAAAAATATAAAAAAAAATATTTTAAATATTTATTAAATCATTAACAAATTAACAAAATTTTTTTTGATTATTTTTCAATATTTTTTTAATTTTAAATTCAAGAATACTTTTGTGATAGCCAAATTGGTGAATGTCGGAAAAATGTCAAAAATCATTTCGCTATAAATTGCAAATTTTACGGCTCGATAATTCTATAAATTTAGTAGAATTAATTATAAAATATTTTTTACAATTCTTTTGCGCATCTCTGCGCCATCCAAAGAAAGAATAAAACACTACAAAGCAAATGAATTGATCCAAATGTGATTTTGAGGCAATTATGACCAATATAATTGAACTTTTTCCCAATGCATATTTGTGGTGCACATTTTATTACGGCTGAAATAAAATTTATTGACTGATGAATTAATTTAATATAAATAGGGTTCGGCGGTATCGG
>JAQSEB010000210.1:0-64269 GCA_030063045.1 Pratylenchus scribneri
CCTCGTCGAAGGAGCCTATTCCCATTCTCTGATTCTTAAATTTATATTTAAGCTTAAATTATGGCCTTTTACAGTAATCAATGGGAAAGAAAAATGGTTTTTTGGCCATACTTTGTTAGATGCCAATCAACAGGACTTGAAATTGAAATTTTACCTGTTAAATCGACCATTCCGCGTCGAATGAGCCTATTCGCATTCTCTGATTCTTAAATTTATATTTAAGCTTAAATTATGGCCTTTTACAGTAATGAATAGAAAAAGGTAAATAAAAATTTGGGAATCATAGAATGTGAATAGGCTCATTCGACGCGAAATGGTCGAATTAACTGGTAAAATTTCAATTTCAAGGCATGTTGATTGGCATCTAACAAAGTTATGACCAAAAAACCATTTTTCTTTCCCATTGATTACTGTAAAAGGCCATAATTTAAGCTTAAATTTAAATTTGGGAATCAGAGATCGGGAATAGGCTCATTCGACGCGGAATGGTCGAATTAACGGATAAAATTTCAATTTCAAGACATGTTGATAAGCATCTAACAAAGTTATGGCCAAAAAACCATTTTCCTTTCCCATTAATTACTGTAAAAGGCCATAATTTAAGTCTAAATTTAAATTTGGGAATCAGATCATGGGAATAGGCTCGTTCGACGCGGAATGGTCGAATTAACTGGTAAGATTTCAATTTCAAGGCATGTTGATAAGCATCTTACAAAGTTATGGCCAAAAAACCATTTTTCTTTCCCATTGATTACTGTAAAAGGCCATAATTTAAGCTTAAATTTAAATTTGGGAATCAGAGATTGAGAATAGGCTCTTTCGACGCAGAATGGTCGAATTAACAGGTAAAATTTCAATTTCAAGTCCTGTTGATTGGCAACTAACAAAGTTATGGCCAAAAAACCGCTTTCTCATAATCTCATAAAGCTTTATCGTTCATTTCTTTTTTTAACCACAACTATTTCATTTCCTTATAAATTAGATTTATAATTGAAATTTTACAAACTAAATAGACTCTTGCGCATCGAATAAACATATTCATCAAAAGTCAAAGAAAGATTTACATTTCAGATTTGATTCAGAAATGTGCTAAATGAAGTCAAAATACAAATTAAATTCATTGTTTCATCTCTTTTTCTCCATATTTCCAATTCCATAACGAATTTATTACAAAAAAAAAATTGCAAAAAGTGGGCCTCCTCAAGGTCGGCGTCACAGCTCCCTACGGGCCACTGTTGCCAGTTCTTCCATTGAGTATTTCGTCTAGCTCTTGGTCGATTAGGGAAGATGGCCCTAACTCCCAAGCCACAAATCGGAGACATCGCGCCCTCATGTCCCAATCGGGGACGTCTGCCCATGTCCGCCGGCACATATAGTGCCGCATGGTACAGTCTTGGAACCCAAACCAAGAGGCACCAGTCGCCTGAGCGCCCCAAACTCCTTTCGGAGGAGGGCACTAGGACCCTCGGGACTTGGCTATCGGTGAATTAACTATTGATTGGTTCATGAGAGGCAACGACATCACTTCATTGTGAACAAGGAAGTAAGGAAAAATACAATCCCCGGCCGGGGATCGAACCCGACTGACTTTCAACCAAGCACATTACCAATGCGCTAGGCGAACCATTGGAAAGGGGAATTATTTTCTTCTATTTAAGGAATGAAGGGGAGAAAGGAAGAATGGGGGCGCATTGGCATTTTTGGCCATAACTCTGGAAGAAATGGGCCAAATTAAATAAATTTTATATCAAATTAAAGGGCAGAATCTTGTCTATTTAATAATATATATTTTATTTAGATTATTTAAAAAATTTTATAATTTTATGAGTAAAAAACATTGATGAAATCCAAAGAGGAATGCTTTGGTATTTTTGGCCATAACTCTGGGAGGAATGGGTCAAATTAAATAATTTTTTATCAAATTAAAGGGCAGAATCCTATCAATTTTATGGCTTATAATTTATTTGGATTAAATTTAATTATAAAATTTAATGAGTAAAAAACATTGATGAAATCCAAGCAAAAATCAGTAACATTTTTTGGCCATAAATCCGGCAGAGAAAAACCAAATTAATTAAAATTTTATATAAAATAAATGAATAAATTATTTTGCCTATAATATTATATATAATTATTTAGATTAAATTAAACTTAAAAAGCAAAAAACACAGATGAAACCAATCGATGAAGCATCAGAATCAGAAATATATCAGCCAAATTGAATAAATAATGCCGAAGAAATTAATCGTAAAAATCCGTCTAGAAATACCATTAAAATATTTAATTTACCCTCCACATGACCGAAGAATGTGTCAGTGCTGAGTGAAGATGGCACAAAAATTTTGATTTAATTTAGCCATAACAAAATTTTTATGGCATTGGCCTTAAGTTTGATCTTTCTTCGGAATAAAGTTGGGCTTTTTATTATTATGCTGAATTGGGTTGAAATAAGAACAAATTAAAAGGCTTCAAAAAATGTTGTTTTTTCGATATTAAAATCTGTAATAAATTGAATAATTTTATCCCATTTCGGTTTAGCTATCTCAAGAAAAATTCTTTTTACGGAAAATTAAATTATTTCTTTATTTTTTCTACCTCACAAAAATCCTCCACAATTAATATTATTGTCCGAAAGCCAAATTGATTGCCAAAAAATATGCATTGAATTTTGAATCCATTTTCGGTTTGGAATCTGCTTCGTTGGATAGAATTCGCCGCTGAATTAAATTGCCCCTTTTGAATGAATTGATTTGCCTACAGAGAATGTCTTCATCTTCTATTATTTGTTGAATATCATTTTAATCATTCTTGCATTTTTGGCAATGTCCTTTGGGTATTTTTCATTTTGTACCGTGCCTTACTGTGCCAAATTGTTAAAAAGTAGAATGAATTCTCGACAACGAAAAAGAAGAAAAATAAAATTAATTTTATTCAAATTTTTTCAGTTAACAAAAAATATATTTTTGTTTGAATTTTTCGCTTATGATAATTTCGATCTTCACTCTTTGTATGCAAATTATTTTATTTAAATTGCTCAAATTAATATCAAACGAAACTTTATTTTTCGATCGTCCATACATTTTTTTGCATTGAAAAATAATCTAATTAAAAATTGGCAATAAATTCGTAGGAGATTATTTTGCACATCAACAAGGTGAGCGAGAATTGTTTGCCAAATATTATTATTAAATTTCATATGAGAGAAAGAGGGATTTAATTTTCAACAGTTAAATAATAACTATACATGTGGATATTTGCTGAAAATGAACAATAAAAGTAATACTAATAGTGTACATTTTATTCGCTAAATAATTGTGTAGAATAGAATGATCCTCTCTTTTTGCGTGTTTTTTGCATTGGGCAGAGTTGTTTACGGGGATTTACATCTAATTAAACATGAATGATCTCTGTTATTCCCTTTGCTAAACTAATGAATAGGAATAATTCGCCGAATAAAAGTTACATTTCATCCATGTTTTTTGACCTCTTTTAATTTATTCCATTCCCATTTTTCACATTTTTGCCACCTATTTAAGCCGTCGATTTCCTCCCATATTCAGCAATTCACCAAATCATTTTATAAAATTCTAATTTGCCATTTACCAAACCAACCGCCATTGGCTATTTGGCTGAATAATTTGATATATTTTGTTGTGGACATACATAATAATCATGCAAGATCACTGTCCTTCCCTCTACTGCTGCGCATTAATTCGCTGAATGGGAGGGAAAAAGGGAGGATTACACCCCGCCGACCAATTCACAATCTCCGCTGTTGACAATTTCCACAAATTGTACAATTTTCAATATAAAAACAAACCTCCCCCGGGGGATTGTGCGTCATTGCCCACTGATCGCCACAAAAATATTTGTCAACCGCCAAATAACAAAGGGAGGAATGAATGCGCCAATTTGCCCATAAAAATAGCTAAAAAAGGAGAAAAGTTGAAAACATCCATTCGCCATTTTAAGGCTTTTCAATTTCTTTTATGCCCTCTGATTCATCATTTTTGCGCGTCTGTTGTGCTGTGGTATATAAGCCATTTAATGCTTATTGGGAAATTATTTTTCTTATTTAATTAAAGAATAAATACTTTTTCAATCCCACTAAGCCAACATTTATTCGCCCAAACTTGTCCCAGAGCCAACTTTTTGCTATTTATAATAATTCATTAAGACAAGCTTTGATGATTTTAGTATCAAATTAAAGAGAAAATTAGACTGTTAAATGAAGAAATTATATCAAAAAAAAACATTTAAAATTTTCATTACTATAAAATAGCGACATTTTCAGTGGTTTTTTACATAACCACGACAATTCTGATCCTATTTAAATAAAATTAAATCATTCAATAATCATAGTCAATAGTCTATTTTTAATTTGATAAAAAAAAACACTTTCTTTATAATTTATTTGTTTTTTAAAGAAATTGAATTCATTCAAACAGCTTTACTAACCAATAATTCCCATAAACAACCGACATGCCTTCCTTCATTCCATTGTGCGGCATTATACTTTTGGTGTTCATCACAATGAACAGGTAAAAAATATATGATATTATTCTTTTTAAAGACATTTAAATTAAATTTCCTATTTTCTGAAAAATAGACTTAAATAATTCCAAAACGTATTTTTAGCAATCTTAGGTTGATATTTATTTACATGGAAAAATCGGGAAATTAAAATTAATGAATTTAGCTGAATCATCTAAAATTCATATAATAGGCCATTAAATAATTTTATATAAAATATTATATTTTAAAAAATGTGTTAATTTTTCCAGTCAAGTCTCGGCTGACTGCCCATTTGTATTCACTCCATGTGCGCGCATGAATGACTGGGGCGGAGTTGGCCGTGAAATTGCCGATAAATAGTAAAAAAATAAGAATAATTTCTATTTTAACATATTAACAAACAATGAAAAATAATGGATGAAGATGAAGAATTGTCTTTAAATAATTTAAAGTTGCTACGCCGCTTGTCAATTGAAGAATTGTGCCAACAACAAATGCGTAATGACCACCGAAGATGGATGCCGTCGCCCGGTTTGCACTTGTTCGCGATGTGCCAACGGAGGAGTGATCAAAATTGGAGTGGGCAAAGGAAAATAATTCATCAGTCGGATGAGAAGTGATGGATAAATAAATATTTATGGATGAGAGGAGAAGAAATGATAAATATTTATTACACTAAAAACTACTAATTTATTGATATTTATTCTTATTGACAATTTTCATCCATTGAAAATGACATATTCCCTTATTAACAGATTTTAAATAAAATATTTCAGCATCATTTGATATGGGAGAATATTGCTTATTACAAATTACAATAATAATTTTTATCAAATAAAAAAATAATCCACTGTGCTCATAAGTTTTTGACTGAGTTAATAATATTCATTAATTTATCACTATTAGTCCTAATCTTGGTTTTGAATTGTTTGGGGCAAGAGTGGGGCCTAGACTCTCGCCATGGGCCTTCTCCCGACGCCTAAGCCCCCAGAGGGTCAATGAACGAGATAGGGAGAAACTCGACTTAAAATTATTCTTTATTAATTGGACTGAAAAGGTGAAGGATAAAAAAGCAGAAGGAGAGAAAAAAATGTGGATTTAAAAAGGCAGATTGAGGCAATATTTGATTGATAGGGTGAAGGTGCAATTTGTGGGGACTGACATTAGGATGAGGATACAGTAGGAAAATAGGAAAGGCCTTTCGGCATTGACAATTCTCTTCTTCAAAGATCCTTTTTAAGCAAATAAAAAAATTTTATATTGAAATTAAATTGCTATGACGAATTTATTCATCTACTATTCATTGAATGTTCTTTGAGTTAATATTTTATTGGGTTATTTTGATTATAATATTTTGGCAAATTAGGGCGAGTAAATTATGTTAAATTTATGCCGAATTCCTCTAGAAATTCTTTTAACGTTTCAACCAAAAATTGTATAAAAATAAAAATTCATTAATTGAAAATTAAAATTCAATGCATTTCATTGCTGTCGTGGCTATTCTTTTATGGCCAAATAAAAATCTATTTCTCTCTATTTTCATTGACAAAAAAATTTTTTAAAAAAATAATTTCGTTGAAAATGACCATAAAATTCTTTATAATCTTTTTTATAATTTTATCAATCAAAACAAATTTCCCCAATTATTTTTGTCATTGTTCAATTGTGGAAATGACAAAAACGCGAGGCGGTGTATTTGCCATTGGTGACCGGATGATAACCCAAACTGAGCCATATCTTGAAGATATTTACAATAATGCAATGAATGGTTGGTGAATGGAAATCATTTATTTTGGCAAAAAAATATTTATTTAATTATTTTCGTTTAAAAAAAAAGCATTTTAGGGTCAAAAAACTACCAAAGATGGCCATATTTTTATGTTATTTTTTGCAATCTTAAACTTAACCCTAAGCCAATAACATAATTTTCTTTATCGTAAGATATACGGTAATCTTAAAAATTGTAATGCAGAAATAATTTATTCTTCCAAATTCATATTTTCTCGTGGATTTATCCAAAGTATAATTATTAATTAATTTCTGATTATTCTTCTATATTTTAAAAAGAAACTCTAAAAAGCCTAATAAATCAGATTTGGGACAAATTTTAAGAATTTTTAAAAAAACTTCTCCATCTAAAACTATGGATATTAGTATACAATATTTTCAAAAAAAAAATATATATATATATTTTAAACGATAATTGGAAATTTGTTTTTTAATATTTATAAAATTATTTTTATTGGATATTTTTATATTTTCTCATTATTTTATTAATTAATTAGATATTATTGCAAATCCTGGAATTAAAAATCGACAAATTGCGGAATTGGATTCGGCTTTTCTTCAAAAACATTTGATGACAACAAATGAACCATATGCTCGCGAAAAAGTGCAATTAGTGCTAGGAAAGAATAATAAACAATTTGCCGTTGGACTAGTTGGTTTTGCTAATATTCTTGAAAATTTTTGGGCTGCCGATAAAAGCAATGTTAAATCAATAAAATCATTGGCAAAATTGATGGACAAAGTTCATCGGTGAGTCAATTTTTTCATGTGAAAAAGACAAAAAATTTCCTTTTTGGCTGAAAGCATTCTAAAAGCTATTTACAAATTTAAACAAATTCATACAAATTTATGCATCTAATAAATCTCATCAGCAGTTGATGAGTTTGATCTAGGTTGAGGTAAGGATAGCAAATTGCATTTTAATTTAATTAAATTCTGCCAAATTGACAAAAATTTTTCTAAAATGAACTCCCAAACCATCAATATTCATAAAAATTCACCGTTTATAATTAATATCAAGATCCGATGTATATATACCATATTTTAAAAAGGATCTTTTTATTGAGAATAGTCCTAATTCTAAATTCATTCTCAGAGGAAAAATTTCCATGTAATCTTAAATAGAAATTATAATTTTTATTTACTTTTCACAAAAATATGAAAATACCTTAAATTATTTTCCAAAATTATTTTAAAAATGTTAAAAATAAATTTAAAAAAAATTTAATATTTTAAGAAAAAAAGAGTTTATATTATGCAGATTATTTCATTTTGACTATTTTTGTAAATATTTAAATTAATTTTAAAAAATTACGGGAAATCAAACTATTCTTATAAATGGAAAAATAGCTTTGAATTCAATTATTATTTGGTATATTGTGCAGAAAAGATGCAAATAAAAATACCTAAAAATCAGTTCAAATTTGTCCGTGGGACATATTCAAGCCTAAATTTAACCATTCAATCATCTAATTCTAAATGCCACATTGATTTTTTAAATAGTGATTCGGAGGATGAACGTGCAAATGATCTTGGCGAAGAGAATACTCAAAGAGAAGCAATGGAATATTTGGCAACGGATGGCAAAGAGATTTATGGAATTAAGGCTGGCCGAAGCTGGGGACCCAGACAAAAGGGAATTCGAGGTGCCCTCAAAAATTGGTGGCAAAAAAGAGGAAATGCCGTAGAAGGGGATGCAAAGAAGCCAAAAATTCGAAAATTACGTGGAAATGTGCACGCAATTGGATATTTTCCCGAAAAAATTGAGGCGGATTTGGGAGGCAAAAATGGGCCATTTCGAGGGAAAAAACGATTTTTTGGGAAATTTGGGCGGAGAATGCCCGTGAATATGCCAATGGATGAAGCATACAAAATTCAGAATGAAGCATTTGCGGCACAATCAAAGTATGTGGATTTGAGTCAATAAAAATATATTCATTTGCATTTTTGATTCATTCATCAATACTTTTAGTTTGTTACCTCTGAATATTTTTAATCTTAAAAAATTTTCTGATGAATGATATTACTGATTTTCAAAAATCAACAAAAAATTTAAAATATTTAAAAAATGGAAAAAAATGTTTGAAATGTTTTCAATGGAAATTGTCAATATTTAAAACCCAAACTAATTTTAATAGAAAATTTTTGATTCTAGTTATGATTCTGTCTTACTTTTATCCAATACTTATGCCAATATTGGGGTAAGCGGTAAGCAAATTGTCAATATTTATTGTGATAGGTATAGGTCATATTTGGAAAATGTTACACTTTAGCAAAAGTGAGCAAATATGCATTGAAAGAATTGCATATTATTCGTGTTTAGCATTCAAAATTACCCTCAAATTTCTTAAAGAAAATTCTGCTAATTCAAAATTTTTTACTAATATAAAGATAATGTATATGTGTATATTGTATATGTATATCAATATCTCATTAATTCATTTTTCAATTCAGATATCTTGTTTCGCCCAATGGTGTTTCCGAATCAAATCGAGGCTATTTTCTATCCTCTGCCAGCCATAGGAATTTCAAGAATCAACGAATTCGTGTTTTAGAACATATAAATCCAACAGAAGAAATGAATATTATGGGAACACCGGCAAGGGATGGGCAACAAATTGTGACAGATTTAATGAAAAATGGTTTATGGCAAGATAAATGGATGGAAAATAATGGGAATCGCGAAGTGAATAAATGGGTTAAAAATGCGAAACAAGAACATATGAGACTACGAGACCCACTGCAGAGGTTTGGGCATAATTTAATAATAATTTTTACTGCGTAAAAAAACAACAATAATTTGGCAAATTTAATTATTTTGAATAAAAATATAAAAGCTTCTTTGCCATGATATCAAATTATTTTAAAGTGGTTCAGTTTGAATTGGTTTTGAAAGAGTTTAATTCATAAAAAAGATCAATTTAAATGGTTTATAAGTGTACTTCACTTATTATGAAACGATCTTTAAAAATTTATTTGATTTGAAAATAAACCGTCTGAAATCATTAAAATTGGTTCAGGTTCAAGCAATGAGTTATTAATTATATTATGAATGGCTATTAATTGAGTCGATGCCAGAAATTGGGGCATTATTTACAAAAAAAATTCCGAAAAAATAATACTTTTCTGACATTTTATGGATTTTTAAAATTAAAAATTTTTATAAAAAATTTGTCAAAATTGCAAAATAGATCAAATAAAGGATTACAAATACCTATACCTATGCTAAAAAGTGAATAACACCACTGATCAAATTCAATTATTTTCATATTTTTTCCTTTTCTTATATATTCACTATATAGCAAAAAATTAGAAATTAGGCCTTGAAAAGTGAATATTTCTCATGAATAAAATTAAGTGTTTAATATTTTTCCAGATTTAACACACTTCAATTAAAGAATGGCCGTGGCGGACCAGCAAACAGTATACCTCCAACACCGAGTAAATTGAGTCCAAAAAAATATAAAGGAAAGAGAATGAAAGGATGAAAATGAATAAATATTTAAATTTATTATTTGATTGTATATAAAATTTGCAAACCCATCAAGGCCATTTTGGAATATTGTTGAATAAAATAGAAATCAAAATGTCTACAGGCTTCAGAATATTTCTTCCATTGTCCAAATGCCGTTATTTTTCTGATAAAAATGATTAAATTTATTTGTCCTTTCCAATGATCATTCCACTATCCCAGCCATTTTTTGTAAAACATGCCAAAATTGCTTGCGGATTGGCTAAATTAACTGCCACTTGATATCAATGAGCTGCTTCCTTCATCCTGAAATATGTGAAAAATTAAACGTGTTACCACATTTGCAGACGAAACCGTAGCTGGTGTAGATGGCGGTAAAGCTGCTGGGAATTGTTTATGGCAATAAATAATTTATAGATAGGAATTTTTGATTTAGTAGTAAATTTATTTAAATTCAACAAATTTTATTTATTCAAACTCCAATTAGCCGAGTATTCTTACAGTTAAAAAATCGTCAATACTAATGATATTAAAAAGTTTCACCCTCCTCAAAGAAGCACTTTTTGAAATTTTTCAAAATCATGGAAATGAAGAATATTCCAATCGACCCTTCCCTGACTACCAAAACTGAATCCAATAATAAATGAGCAAATTAGTGGAAACTAGTGGAAATATTTTCAAAAGCTACCATATTTTTAAAATATCCCAAAAATAGACAAATTTTCTGAATATTTTGTCGAGCAACAATTAAATTAAAATTTCTCTAAGTAAGTTAATGGAAAGGAATGAGGAGAAGCTGAATTGGAGGAAAGTCTGAAGACCCTTTAGCGCATTGCTTTGTTGCCCCGCTTTGATGATTGGAGGGGAAGAGAGGTCGCGGGTTCGATTCCAAGTAATTGCAATTAATAAAAGTTGAGCAAAAATTAGAAAAAAAATCAGAATAAAACCGAAAATTCAGAATAAATATCAGAACAGAATCAGAATTACAATTCAGAAATTACAAATCACATTCAGAATTTATTTTGTTATTCCGGGCAGGCCGGTGATGGAATTACTATATAAAGGCGGATATTTCTTCAGTCTCAGCAGGTCTCGTCTTGTCATTATATTCCAAACAAAAAGAATCAAAAGAGCAGCGCTCGAATGGAAATGGAATTTTTAATTCAATATCGGAACCCCATCGACAGAGTTGCCACGGGTTGAACTCAAATCAGCGACCTTTTGAACCAGTGATCCTGTGACCCAGTGACCCAAAAATCCTGGACCTTTACTCAAGCCCTACCGAAAACGGTCAACCCATGGCAACCCTGATCCCCATTTAGGCATTCTTCTTTACACTTAAACTTTTCGCTTAAACTTTTACATTTGCTAAAGAAACATTAAGCTTTACGAATAATTGATTTTCCCATTCTAACAGAATAAAAACATTTCCATATTTTAATTTGAATTAGCACAAAAATGAATCAACGATTATTAACCTATGATGAATTTGTGGTTGTTGCTGAAGAGGAGTGGAAATTTCAATGCGGTTAGTTTTGGTTATTTTTGGAGTCTTTTAAAATATAAAACAGATGAAAAGGATGCGCACCCCAAATTTTCCACTAGAATTGGCGATTTTGAATGGTAAATTACGCTTTTGTTTTAAAATTAAAAATTTTAGAAATTTTAAATTAATAATTTATTAATTAATTATTAATTTCTGCTTTACACTAAGAAGGCGTTTAAAACATTTTTCAGAAAAATGTATCAAATAATTACAATCCCCTTTTTCAGGAATTGTTCATTCAACCACACGAACTATAGAACAGCAACAAACTGCCATCTTTACGAAATTAAATTGGAATGTCAAGAATTGAATGATGCAATTGTGAAGGAATTACTCACTGAAGTGACTTTGTATCGGCAACAAGGCGAGATGCAAAAAATCGGACGTCTTTTATTGAAAAGCAATGGAACTCCCAAAAATTGGAGTGCTATAACTTCCTGTCGAAGGTGAATTCTGTTTCGCTTTCCCATATTTAAAAATATATTTAAAGCATTTTGTTGAACATTCGAATTCTGAAGGATCGTTCCAAATTGTGAGTACAAAATTAAGAGAGGTAATTTATTGGGTTATGCATATTTCAGTCCAATCTTCACTCAACCCAATTCGGTAGGGAATTTGGTCAGCAATGGGAAATTACGCGTTGGTGAAAAAATTTACCACATCAATAAACAGGTAAATGGGTAGGGAAATCAGAGAAAGTGAAAATGATTCAAATTCAGTTGCTCAGCTTATTTTCGCCTTATTTTGATCGAATGTTCAACGGCAATTTCGTGGAATCGCAACAAGATGTGGTAGAATTGATGGGCATTGAATTGACAAAACCAATACATTTTGAGGTAAATTGGAATTGGAAAAAGTTATAAAAGAAAAACATTTAGGATTTCCTGCTTTCCTTTTGCCTTCCTGTTGGCCAAATGGAAGTTTTGCCGAATCGTAAGTTTTAATTTTTTTCTAAAATAAAAATAATTGATTTTGAGGCCATAATGTTGTGGATTTGTTGAAATTGGCCAAATATTTCCAAATGGATTGGTTGCTGAAGAAATGTGAACGTCATTTGGGATTGTGCCGGGAAATGCCAATTGAGGAGAGGGTTTTATTGGCTAACAAATTCGATTTGAAGGAATTGCAAGTAAATAAAATTAATTTCAAAAAAAAAGCATTATGATTCAACTTTTAAGGCGAAGTTAGTGAATATGAGTACTTCGGAGGAAAGCAAACGGATTTGTTTTGCATTGTTGAATGCCATCGAATAATGAATATTCAATTGAAATAAATGAAGAAAAGAGGAGAATTATCGGAACATTTATTTAAAGATGACCCAATTTAGTGTCCCAAAATGCCATTCATTGAGCATCTCACTTATTATTTTCCACTTAGATTCATTTATTTTAAATTTGATCAAATCACAAAAATGTTCCTCTCATTTAATGTTTTACCATTTCCATTTTACTTAAATAAAACGCATCGTTTGTTTTGGATTTATGCTCAATATCAATGCTGATCTTTGGGATTGATTGCAAAAATTGTTAAAAAAAATTATAGCTTAGGATGGATATACAAATAAAATATATCCTAAAATTGGGCATTTTATGAACTTTTGTTCAGGGAAAATATAGTTTACAATAATAAAATTTATCAGATAGAATTAATTGTCTAATGTCATTATCAGCTAATGAGATTTAATAATATTCATTAATTATTATAATTAGTCTTAAATCTAGAACATGAGTCTTTGCCGGAAGACTAAGCTTTCAATGGCTCAATGAACGGGATATGTATAAGGGGAAACTCCACTTTAAATTATTTTTTATTAATTATGCGAGAAAAATATGATTAAATGTAAAGGGTAAAAAAGGCATATGGAGACGAAAGGAATATGTTAAAGGCAAATTGAGGCAATATTTGATTGATAGGATGACTCCTGGGCGATTAAGTAAAAAGTGAAGGGTACAGTAGGAAAATAGAAAAGACTTTTCGGCATTGACAATTCTTCAAACTTCAAAGATCCTTTTTAGCAAATAAAAAAATATTTTTTTATATCGAAATTAAATGCTATGACGAATGCATTCATCTATTAATTGAATGTCCTTGAGTTAATATTTTATTGAACAAAAATTGGGCAAATAAATTATTTAAAATTTGTGCCGAATTCCTCTACAAATTCTTCTAAACATTCATCCAAAATTGTATAAAAATAAAGAATTCATTAATTGAAAATTAAAATTCATTGCCTTTCACTGTTACTGATTCGTGGCTTTTCTATCAAAATTTATGGCCAAAATCTAGCTCTCTTCGTTTACCCAAAATCTCCAAAAATTGAAGAAGAAATTAGGCCCAAAATGATTATAAAATTCCTTATAATAATTCAATTTATTTATTTGTCAATAACAAATTTCCCTAATAATATTTGTCATTGTTCAATAGTGGAAATGACAAAAACTCGAGGCGGTGTATTGGCCATTGGGGATCGGATGATCTCCTATCATGATCCGGATCTTGCGGATGTATTGAATAATGCAATTAATGGTGAGAGAATTGGGAATAATTTAACTTATTAAAATATAAATTGGAAAAATAATAGCGAAAAAATTGGCAAATGCGATAATTTTTTATGAAAAAAAATATTGCCTTTTCTCATTTTTAATAAGATGCTTTTAGATGCTTTTGAATATCATTTTACAAGGCAACAAATTGCGGAATTGGATTCCGCTTTTATTCAACAACGCCAATTAATGGAAACAAATGGGCCAGAGAGCCGGGAAAAGGTGCAATTAGTGCGCGGAAGGAATAATAAACAATTTGTCGTTGGCATTGTTGGTTTCGAGAATACAGTGGATAATTTTATGATCGCCGATAAAAGCAATGTTAAATCAATAAAATCATTGGCAAAATTGATGGACAGAGTTCACCGGTGAGCCAATTATTTTAATGCGAAAACGGTTTGAATTTTTTTTTTCGAAGCTGAATAGATTTTAAAAGTTATTTACAAATTTATTTAAAAAAATTTTTAATATCATTGTATTATATATAGCTCATCTCAATCGAAATGATGAGTTAATCTTGTCAAGGGATAGCAAAATTTCATCTTGTATTTAAATTTTTAAATTCTTATATTTGAATATTTTTTGTACAGAATAATATTTATTTTAATAATTATTTATTAATAATTTAGGCAAAAATTAGCATTTTAGATTTTACCCTAATTAGAGTTAAATTTGAATTTTTTATCCACTAATAGATAGTACATAAATTTAAGGCACAAAATATTAGTAATTAATTTTATTGCATAAAATTCTATGATATTTTAAATAGCAATTCCGAAGATGATCGGGCCAATGCTAATGAATTTGGCAAGCAGAATACTCAAAGAGAAGCAATGGAATATTTGGCAACGGATGGCAAAGAGATTTATGGAATTAAGGCTGGCCGAAGCTGGGGACCCAGACAAAAGGGAATTCGAGGTGCCCTCAAAAATTGGTGGCAAGGAAGAGGAAATGCCGTAGAAGGGGATGCAAAAAAGCCAAAAATTCGAAAATTGCGTGGAAATGTGCACGCAATTGGATATTTTCCCGAAAAAATTGAGGCGGATTTGGGAGGCAAAAATGGGCCATTTCGAGGGAAAAAACGATTTTTTGGGAAATTTGGACGAAGAATGCCCGTGAATATGCCAATGAATGAAGCATATAAAATTCAGAATGAAGCATTTGCGGCACAATCTAAGTGTGTGGGTTAAATAGATAAATTATTATAGATTTTTTTCCATAATTTGTAGCAACATACAAAGATGAAATTAAGCTTCTTGAGTAGGCCGAAGTCATGTTTATATGTAGTATAAGTAGATTGATTTATTTCTGTATACTAAAAATTTAATTTAATTTATGAATGTTAATCAATGAATTATTTAATCCCAACATTTATACTCCAATATTTTACCATTTGAATAAGTCTATCAAAAATGGCCAATATTCAAAATTTTAACCTAGATAAACATTTTTGGAAAATTTGACAATTTGAAAATTTTGGTTAGTCAAATAAAGGAAAGATAAAATTTTATTTTCATAAATTTGATGTCATTTATTTGATCCCCATTCATTCACTCAATTCAGATATCTTGTTTCGCCTAATGCTGTTTCCGAATCAAATCGAGGCTATTTTCTCCCCGCCGCCAAGAATCAACGAATCCGTGTTTTGGAACACACAAATCCAACAGAAGAAATTAATATTATGGAAACACCGGAAAGGGATGGGCAACAAATTGTGACAGATTTAATGAAAAATGGTTTATGGCAAGATAAATGGATGGAAAATAATGGAAACCACCATGTGAATAAATGGGTTAAAAATGCGAAAAATCAATTGAAAAATGGGCAATTGGGAAGGGGACAATTGCAGAGGTGAGGCCAATAAATATTCATAAATTTAAAACGGATAATAATTTTGGGAAATTAAACAAAAACTTCAGACAAAAATAACATTAATTTTGCCTATTTAATAATTTTACAATAAAAAGAAGATATGATGAGGGTCAACCCAAAATTATCATATTAATGGGCTGGAAGGCTGAATCTAATAAAGCTAGAATTATTTGTTTTTTCTGTTAATATTTTGAATAGATTTTGTTTACGATAAAAATTTCTGAAATTGACATTTTTAATGATTATTGACTGTTTTTTTTGTATTCTTAAAATATAAATTTCTATGAAAAAATTATAAAAATTGGCAAAAAATACCAAATAAAAATATTTGGCCACTAGTTACAAGAAAGGGCATAGGTTCATGAAAAGCGAATTTTTTCATGAAAATTATTCCCCAATTAACAGAATCGGATCGAAGAATGGCCGCGGCGGATTTGCAAATAGCATACCCCGAACACCGAGTAAATTGAGTTCAAAGAGACATTCAATTAGAGGAAAGAGAATTAAAGGATAATAAAGAATAAATATTTAAATTCAAAAATCAATACTCAATACCATTTGTGAATATTATTAAATAAAATTAAAATCCTAATGTTTGAATATTTTCTGCCAATCACCAATATGCCTATATTTTTCATTTAATCTTGATAAAATGAATAAATTAAATATTTGCCCAAAGGCAAAATTCTCAACCATTTTTCATTATTTAATTCTCATCGGCATTTGGATTGATTTATGATTTCTTCATTTTTTGAATTCGAAAATGATAAATATTTATTGTTTTGTAAAAATTTGCCCGATTCTCTTCAAGCAAATTTCAAATTGCAATGCCATTCAAAAAGCCGTGACCCAATTATTTCTATTCCATTTCTCAATGATGAACGACGTTAATTGCCAATTTAAAAAAGGGGAAGAATTTCGATAATTCATCAATCATCAATCACATGAATGACTCGAAAATTGCAGTTCATGTACAGATCCTAATTTAATTCCTCTTCCTACTTTCTATAAATTTTCCAATATTTTGGCCAAAATAATTTGTCTACTTTAGATTGGCCCACCATTGTAATAATTGAATTGTGCCTTCACGAAGCATTCAAAACATATTCACTCTTTTTTCACTCAATTGTTTATTATTTTTCTCCGATTCAAATTTTCTTTATCATTCCAAATATAAAGTTATCCTGGAATTGTTGTTCCTTATCAAAATGTATCGTATTCTCCATTATTCATTAATTGCATATTGCCTAAAACATATATTTAAATAAAAAATCCAATTTTGATTAGAACAAAAATTTATCATTTTTTATATTTTTCATTAAACATTTTAAATTTAACCCTCAGAAAAATTCTTTTGATTTTTTCATTCTTCTTACCAATGGAGGTGGCCAACAAATTCAAAAATCGTGAGGAAATGTTGAATTATTTTTCGTCTCGCATCATCGCCACCATTGGGTGCGATGGCACTCAAAATGGATTACCTATTTTGGAAGCAATGGAAAAATTCGAGTTTGTCTAATAATCAAATTATTAAGAATGAAGGAAATTATTTAGCAAAGATTGGCCAGGCGAAAAACATATCCAATTTATGCGTGAATTGGAATGCCAGGATTCAATGGAATTGCTTCAAAAATTGGACCAAACAAAGTGAACATTTACAAAGATGGGATGGGCTGTTGGCGAGTTAAAATTCGAAAAAGTGAGGCAAATGCCCATGTTTTGGACCATATTGACAGTGCCATTCAGCGAAAGTAAGGCAATTTGTTAATTCTTGAGCATATAATAAATGATATATTTTGAAAAATGAAATTAAATTTTGGAACAGTTCAGCTAATAAGTAAAATAAAAATACGAGGTACGCAGATTTTTAACATTCGCCTAAAATTAATCATATAGGTATTTTTTAACAAAAATAATTTTTCTCGTTGTTTTATTAATCAAATGGCATAATTCAAAAAATAATAATAAGAATTAAGTATGGCATTTTTTGAATGGCATAAAATGGAAAGGGACTATATCAATCTTGTTTAAAATAAATTGATGCTTATTTTATTTTATTAATTGTTTTATGAAATTTTATTGAATTTCCAGAAAATGTGAAAATGTTATGGGCGTCAGAATTGACAATCCGGAAAATATTCCCATCTTTCATGTTTGCAATTTTTTCTAAACAATTTTAATTTACATTTTAGAAGGCAATTCTTTTTGGAGTTTTAGCTCTCTTGATTGGACTCGTGGTTGGGAAATTGTTGTGAATGGAAGGAACAAGAAGAAATGATTAATGGGGGAATGAATTGAAAATAAGTTGAAATTAAATAAATAAAAATATCGAATTCATTTATTAAAATTATGGAAATTTTGCTTTTTATTTCTGATTTAAGGATGAAGAAACAAATTTAAATTTAAACTTGGACATTAATAAACAATTCTCAATTTTATTTCCATTATTTTCTTTAATTTTAATTTATTACTTTTTTGTTGATTTATGGAGGAATAAATGTAATACAACGAATGTACCATTTGCTTAAATCGATGCGAAACAATAGAATTCTATGATATGTTTAATAAGACATCATAAACCTATTAATAAACGAAATCTGCCTCGCTTAACTAAATGAATTATGTCCTTTTGTTGCTTATTTTTGGCATCACCAAAAATTATATTTGAATGTGGCGATGGGGTTCGAGTTAAATAAATTTGTTTATATTTTTATGCCATTTTAGTAGTTGCGAAAATATTGGCGGAAAATTTTATTTTAATTTTTTCAAAAGAGTTGTAAAAAACATCAATGTGAAATGTAAATGTGATTTGATAAATGTTGAATTGAACATCAAAATAAATCAAAGTGGAAAATAATAATGTGAGATGCTCAATGAATGGCATTTTGGGACTCCAAATTTGGGTAATATTTAAGTATTTATTTATAAAATTCGTTTGTTCCTTTTTCCTTTCCCTCATCAATGTTGTTGTTGGCCAAAAACGGCATCCGAAAATGTGGCCAAATGTTTGCAAACCAGTTTATGGCCAAATTCATTCCAATCCATCTTTTGGCATTCTTTGGAACAATAGTAGGCCATTTTGCATTTGGCACATTTCAGAATTTTGGCCACCTCATCATTCACTCCACAACAATTGCAATTGCAAATGTGCTTTTTGATTGGAGGAAGTTCACCTGTAAATTTGAAAATAAAAATAAAATCTTTTGAATTAAAACTATATATTTTCTTGTCTTTTAGTTTAATCGAAATTTCATCTATACAAAATCTGAATTTGGGCTGCTTATTATTAAGTTAAATCCCCGAAATTCTCTGGTTGCTAAATTAATAAAAATATTCTTCCTGGGGTAATTTTAATTGGATGCCAAAAACAAATACTATAACTTTGTTTTTTCATATTTGAATATTTTATGCAAAATATTTCCTATAACCTATCCATGGTAAATGTTGGAATCGGGCTTACTAAGTTATGCGATATAAACGATATCTCTTTAATTAATAATAATTAATATTTTTGATTACATAAATTATATTCTTAAAAAAAAATAAAAATTCAATTCAATTCTAATGATTCACTCACCGAGAATCAAATAGGAGGGATCTTCCACTCGAATAAGCCGTTCCTGATCCAAGCCAATGAGCAAATATGGATTGATGACATGGAGAGTGCGTTGAGGTCGAAATGTTTGAAGTGTTTTGGCCAAATCGTCGCTTTCTGGCCAATTATAAATTGCCAATTTCTCAATATGCCCATTCTTGTCTTCAACGGCCATCATCACGGACTTTAATTAATATTTAAATTATAGAATATTTTATGGTTAAAATTATTTTTTGGAAAATTTTAAAGGAAATAATTTAGAATTTTTGTATGAAAAAAAAAACGATTTTAAAAGTAATATCAAAACCTAAATAAGCTAAGCCCCTAAAAAAATAGTATGGCCAAGTTATACGGCCTAAAAAATTATATTTGTAAATTCATTTTTTTCTAAATTAATTATTTTTTATTTCATTTTTTATTTGCTAAAATTAATAATAAATTCCAAAATGAAGTTAAGGTGGCCTTAATTAGTCAAAAATACTATTAAAATAAAATAACTCACGTTCAAAACCACTGGCCAATCAATAATTTTCAATTCCAAAATGCTTCGATTGTAAATATTGTCCGGTTCCATTTCGTCCAATGTGATTTCCACCACTCCAATCATGCTCGCGGGCTTTGGTGTCCTCGGCGCAATTTCAGTGACCAAATGAGGATTCTTCTGCTGGCCACTTTCAATTTGAGAAGCAAATAATCCGCGCAAATTGTTAAGAAGCATTTTTCGACGAGGATTCGAAATGATATGTTCACGTTGAGCAGAATTTATTGAGGCATCTTAAACATTTTTTTTTATTATTTTTTATATTTGTATTATATTTTTAAATTAAATTAAATATCCATTTTATCCATCATAAGTTTTAATTCATTAGTTTTCTAATGCTAAACACAAATTTGATTTTATTTTCAGTATTTTAATTTTTTGTAAGGCAATGCCAATGCATATAAACTGGCTAACATAAATTGAGGTAAGATTTTAATTTATTCAAAAAATCGGATTTTTCAATGATGTTGTAAACCTAATAAAATAATATTTAATTTCCAATATTTTTTCTTCCTACCTTTTACTGCGGATGATGTTGAACTTCCGGCTTTGTTTTCTTTACTCTTCTCATTTTCCTTCAATTTCAATTTCATTTCATTGTAGTTTTTTTCGATTTCACATTTTCCTGGAAAATCATAAGGCAAAAAGCCCGGAAATTGCAATTTTTCGGCAGCCAATCCCTGTTCGAAGCATTGAACTGATTTGACGGGAGAACTAAATTCAAGAAATATTTGTAAAAAATTATTTGGATTTTTAATTTCTAATTCTTCAAATTTTTTAGGTACTAAAAAATTAAATAATTTTTTGGTTTTTTATTGTATTTTTTATCATGAAATTTCCTTTAAAATAACAAAATATTCTGCTTATAATAATAATAATTACTTGAAATATGCTGCAGATTTCCAATAATAGGCAGCCGGCACTTTTGGATGATCCTTGGGTGCAACACGCAAAAAATCATCCCATGCTTCGATCATCATTTTGGTACTTGCGACATATCGGCAAGCATCGGCACGGACAAACAAAAGACGAACATTATTTGGATGTTTTTTCAGGGCCGCTTCAAGCAAATTGATCGCTTCTTTTGGTTGTTTCAAACGCAAAAAGCACATTCCACGAATTTCCAACAGAAATGGATCATTCGGAAACATTTGAAGGCTTTTGTCAACAAATTTTGCCAACTCCAAGTCCCCATCTTTGGTTGACATACTCCCTCGTATAAGGCACACAATTGCGTCGATATTGTTCGGTTGCGCCTATAAATTAAGCATGCCGATAAAAAATTATATCGAAAATATCTTTATTTTTTAAAAAAAAATGCGAAATATATAAAATCAATTCCTAATAAATTTGGACAAAAAATTGAGAATTTATTAATTAATTTAAATGTATTCCTTCAGTCAATTATTATTTATTATTACATTTCACTGGAATTTTATTTTTTATTTAATAATTTATATTAGCAACAGGCATGTATCTAGGGCAGGGAGAAGTAATAGGCAATCGGGTTCGAGGTACCATTAGGAGAAGATGGAAAGAAAAAAGTAAAGAGAGTGGGGGACCATTCTCTTAGGCAAATTTTGGCCATAATTTTCGCTAAACGAGTTTTTTGTACTAAATTTTACTTGGGTAACATGCTACACCCCTTGGTAGGTATCCTATATCATATCCAGAAATTGTCTGGTGTCAGATGAGTAAATCTAATTTGTATTTTATAAAACTTACTTTGATACACTTCTGGACCAACGGCTTGAACATTTCGGGCATTTCGACGAGTTGATACTCCAATCGAATTGCTTTTGCCATTTGTGCAATCATTTTGGCATGGTTCCCTTGTTTGAATGCGTCCATTGCATCTTCCATGCATTCCATAATGGTCAACAAATCGTTGGCCACAATTGAGCCTTGTTCAGCGGCGTCCTGTATTGGAGGGATCAAATGTTGATGTTCCTGAAAAAAAAAACATTGTTCATCCAAAAATTTTATGTTTTTCCAAAACTATGTATTATATATGTTGGCGCTAAAAGTGGAAATCCGCTAAAAGTGGAATTTACACACTATTTCGCCAAAGAAGCAGAGTACAAAAGTAACCCTAACCCTTAGCCCCTAATCCCATATCGACCCTACCCTTACCCTAAACCCCTAGTTTTTTATTTCTCTGCTTCTCTGGCGAAAATAGTATGGTTTTTCTACTTTTAGCGGCAGTCCAATTTTAGCGCCGACATATATTTATTTATCCTATATAGTAAGTGAGCTGTGTTAGTCACAAATTTAAATATTTATTTTTTGGCGTTTTGTTTTTTTATAATTTTTAGACTTTTTGTCCAAGATGTAGTGAAGAAATAGAGAAAAAGATTTTAGACATAAAGAATAAAGAAATTAAGGAAAAGAAATATTTTTAGAATGGAAAATATGAGTTTAAAAAAAATTCAATAAATTAAATGGTAAAATTTTTAATTATTATTGATTGAATAATCGAGAATATGGCAAACGTAAAGAAGTGTGGTCCCTCCGGATTTTGATTATAAAAATAAGGGAAACACATATTTATGCATAATATTAGGCGCTGATCATGAATCTGAGCTCAGAATTTTGATATCTTGTCATCTTGGTAAGGTTATTGCCAACTTTTACCATGAAAAAGCATAGGGGGGACCAAGGGTATTTTTGGTGAAAATTTTTACATAGCTAAATAATAGCTCATTTAACGCAGCTCGTCGAGAGGAATCTAATGGTATCATTCTTAGATGGAAATATTTTGAAATTGCAGAGTTATGACCGAAAGATTTTTTTATGCCTTGGTAAGGTTTTTGACTTATAACTTGCATATTCTTCAGTATTCCGATGCATAGATAGTACCATTGGATTTCTCTCGTTAAGCCGCGTCGAATGAGCTAGATATTGGTCCCGAAAATTTTTTTACCAAAAATGCCCTTGGTCCCCCCTATGCTTTTTCATGGTAAAAGTTGGCAATAACCTTACCAAGATGACAAGATATCAAAATTATGAACTCAGATTCATGATCAGCGCCTAATATTATGCATAAATATGTGTTTCCCTTATTTTTAAAATCAAAATCCGGCGGGACCACACTTCTTTACGTTTGCCGAGAATATTAAAAAATGATATGAATATATGTGAATGTTTTAAATATTGTAAAATACTATGGAAATTTCCTAAATGAGATGAAAAATATCGAAATAAGTTAAAAATGATAATTTTTGAACCAATGGGAGCGGCCGGGAGCCGCGCAGCGGCGACCGGGCGCTCCCTTCGACATTTAATTCATTGGAATAATGTAAAATTAACTCGGGAATAGGTTAGAATACTTTTGAATCTGGGATTAGGCCATTAATAAATTAAATAAGATATGTGATATTGATTTAAATTATCGGGATTTGTTTTAAAAAGTTGTTAATTAATAGGAAAATGAGGAAATGAGTTAAGAAATGCCAGGAATGAAAAGAAAAACCCGGGAATAGAAAGGAAGATTGTATATTGGTTGGGAATTGGGATCAAGTTCAATAAGAATAAAAGGAAAAGCTGGGAATTCTGATGAATGTATTATAGAAGCTGATAATCGATAAAATGCCGGAAATTCTCGATATTAAAATATAAAATGTCGAGAATGAGCAATCAGGAATAGTTGAGATTGAAAGGTAAAAAGGCAGGAATGGTCGAGAATGAACAGTAAAAACCGTGTATGATCGAGAAACAAAAAATAATGAATCAGAGGCATAGATGGAAGTGTTGATGTTTAATTAATTATGGTAATTTTAAAACAATATCTAACTATTATGACGGAGATTTAGGGGAATTTTTGTTTTCCATTAAATTTAAATTAAGCTGAAATTAAGAATTTTGCTTTCCATCCTTTTAATTTTAAAATGTTTTGACTCTAAATCAGGGATCTCAGAATGTACCCCTACGGGGGGCATTTGCCCCCTTTTTGAGATTTTGCCCCCTTTTGTGCCCCCCGAGCCGAGTTGCCCCCCAAATGCCCCCTTTTGATTTTTTGTTAAAATTTTCCCAAATGGGTCATTTTTAGTTAAAATTTTTCGCTGCGCGGCCATATTTTTGTCTAATTTTTCGCTGCGCGGCCATATTTTTGTCTAATTTTTCGCTGCGCGACCATATTTTGGTCTAATTTTTCGCTGCGCGGCCATTATTGGCAAAAATTTTCGCATTTTTGGCACTTTTTAAAAATGCCCCCCAAAATGCCCCCTTTTTTATCGAAAATGCCCCCAAATGCCCCCTTTTTCTTCCAAAATGCCCCCCAAATCGAAAAACCATCTGAGATCCCTGCTCTAAAAATATATTAAATGGAGATGTCCGGGACAAAGAGACATTTGAATATTTTAACTTTGGCGTTTTGTTTTTTAAATTTTTTGGACTTTTTGTCCAAAAATTAAATGCTGCAATGAAGAATTAAAGAAAAATAGTTTATAGACAATATGAATAAAGAAAATAAAACAATGGCTTTGTGAAATAAATAATAAATGGAAAATATAAAGATCGGCTTAAAGAATATTAATTAAAGAAAAATAATTAAAATAAGCAAAAAATATCAATTATTAATATGCTAATTATATAAAATAAACTCGGGAGCGGCCGGGAGCCGCGCAGCGGCGACCGGGCGCTCCCTTAAACATTTAATACATTGGAATATCGATAATAATTTTAAAGGAAAAACCGGGAATGAGTAATTATTTAGTAATTTAATGGGAAAGAGGGGTAAATCATGGAATGAGTATTGAGAATTATGGAGAATTTTAGAACATTAATGGAAAATGATGGGAATGATCGAGAATGAAATGTAAAAAGCGGTGAATAGTCGAGAATGAAGGTAAAGAGCCGAAAATAGTCAAAAATGAAAGAAAAAAGCCGGGAATAATTGAGAATAAAGATAAAGAGTCGGAAATGATCAAGAATGCAAAGTAAAGAGCCGGGAATAGTCAAAAATGAAAGAAAAAAGCCGGGAATAGTTGAGAATAAAGATAAAGAGTCGGAAATGCTCAAGAATGCAAAGTAAAGAGCCGGGAATAGTCAAGAATGCAAGGAAAAAGCCGGGAATATTCGAGAATGAAAGGTACTCGGGAGCGGCCGGGAGCCGCGCAGCGGCGACCGGGCGCGCTCCCTTAAGCATTTAATTTATTGGAAATAAAACTGGAGTGATTGGGAATGAAAGGTATTAAAACGGGAATGGTCGAGAATGAATGGTTTAAAGCCGGGAATGGTCGAGAATGAAGAGTATAAAGCCGGGAATGGTCGAGAATGAAGGGTTAAAGCTGGGAATTGTCGAGAATGAAGCAAAGAAAGCAGGGAATGGTCGAGAAGGAAGCAAAGAAAGCCGGGAATAGTCGAAAATGAAAAGAAAAATCCATAGAATTATTGAGAATCATATGGATAATGAAGGGAAAGTTGAAGAATGAATAAATAGTAATTATGAATTAAAGGCATAATTAAAGTAATGTCAAGAATTAAATAATCTGATTTTCCAATAATATTTAACAAATATGAGTGTGAGGAATTTGTACATTTCTTCAATTTATAGAGTATTGAAACTGAGATTCTAAAGCTTTCCATCATTTTTATTTTAAAAAATTTTAGCGAGCGTTGGGATGCCGCGAAGCGGCATCCCAACGCTCGTAATCTTATTAAACGAAAAAAAAATTCACCGAAGAATATTTTTAAATAAATTATTGTATTCTACAATAAATTAATTTTTTGCATTCCAGGGAACAATATATTTGTAGTCTTAATCAATTTAGTATTTCTTTGGTGGCCATTATAATTCTTAAAAATCATTGTTTTTTTCATGTAAACTAAAACTATTTATATTAATTTTTCTTATTACCTTCAAAAATTGATCTCCAGATCCACCAACTGTGTCATTGAATCGTTTCAATTCACGATATCTTATTTCGGCCGATACATCGCCCAATGATGCGGCACGACGAAGCCAATGTAATGCTATAAAATTGATAAAGTCTTATTTTACTCCCCAGAGTACCCACCTTTTTCTTTGTTCCCCTCCTCCAATTTGCCGGTCCCTCCAGCCTTCAAATAAGATTTGGCCAAATTCATCATTGCCTTCGTGATTTTTTCCTTGATGGATTTTTCCTCCGGGTTCAATGCCAATGCAGCCTCAAATTGGGCAATTGCCTTTTCCAATTTGTTATCGGCGTCAAAGGCACATCCAAGACGATAATAGGCCTTCGACCAAGAAGGTCGTAATTGAATTGCCATTTCCGCATCCTTGATGGCCATTGATTTGTTATCTTTGCAGAGAAAGGCGGCGGAACGATTTGAATAGATGGTGGCCTGAATTATATAAATGATTGCAGTTAATTTAAAATTAATATTCTTTAAATTAACATTACATTATGTCAAACTTATTTTCTGATCAATAATGCTTTTCCTAATATATTTTATAATTAACCTGAAGATCAGCTGGAATGCCGGGTAATGCCAAAATTTCGGTGTAAGTCTTTATTGCTGCTTCATAATTGCCATTTCCATATTCATCATTGGCCATCTTCTTTAAATCTTCTGCTTTCAGAGTATTTGTTAAATCCATTGATTTGTTTTTACCAAATTAAAACTTTTCGAATCAAAATTTTAATCTAAATGTCTTAAAGAATGTAAAATTCAAGAAGCTTTTAAAATATGGAAAATATCGCACTTAAATAAATGCAAAATTGGTGGTAAGAAACAGTTAAATTTTTAAGCCCTATCTATTATATTGATTGACAGAGAATGCGGAAGCATGCGTCTTTTTGTGAAATTGAAATGGTGAGATGAGATGATGGCCCTAGATTTGGACATTTCAAATTTTAATTGGATTTTTGCGTCAATTGTCAAAGGAGAAAGGACGCTGTTGATTGAATAGATATTTCGAAAGAAAATCAATGCATTTAAATTTAAACAGCAGCAGCAGCAGAAGCAGAATTATTTTTTCACAACTCCTTCTTTGCTTCCCCCAAATCACAATGCACTCTTTCTTCTTTCCTCTAACTTCTTTTTCTCTTTAAATTCTAAGCAATCGTCTGCATCTCTCTCCTCTTTTCCGATCCAATTCACTAACATCAATATTCGATATCTCTTATCTTCATTCAGCAGCTATCTCAAACAATCAACAACAATTCAACCAAACAAAATGGCAGTGGCATTCAAATATCAAATTGCTAGGGATCTTTTTTGCATCTAATCAATTTGATTCGTGTTTGCGCGTTTCATCGAAAAGGTCGGAAATGCGCGTTTCATCGAAAAGGTCGGAAATGCGCGTTTCATCGAAAAAGGTAGGAAATGTTCATATTTCAATTTAGAGGGGTTAAACCAAAAAACCAATGATGTTTTCGGATTCAGCATATTTGAAAACCCATAAAACTAGTTTAAAAACATATATTTATTGATCTTAAACTAGCAAAAACATTGTTTATTTGAAAACAAGTAAAATATCAAAAACATTGTTGTTTTAAAAGTTTTTGCGCAAAAAATGTATGTTTTTAAACTGGTTTTATGGGTTTTCAAACATGCTGAATCCGAAAACATCATTGGTTTTTTGGTTTAACCCCTTTAAATTGAAATATGAACATTTCCGACCTTTTTCGATGAAACGCGCATTTCCGACCTTTTCGATGAAACGCGCTAGCACCAATTTGATTATTTACTTTTTAGGAATTTTATTACTCTTGGTCTTGGTTTTACTTGCCTTCTTTCCAATTCAAAGAGTAATTCTCTGCCAATTAAAAAATATTTATACTTTTTTAATCTTTACAATTTTACTTTTACATTTGTTGCTTTAAATAATTAAAACAAGCTTTTAATTTTCCTAATTCCAGCAGAATAAAAATATTCCATATTTCAAATTCGATTTGCACAAAAATGAATCAAGGATTATCCTATGATGAATTTGTGGTTGTTGCAGAAGAGGAATGGAAAATTCAATGCGGTTAGTTTTTTTTATGTTTTAGAAATTCATTTTTTTTAAAAACAGATGAAAAGGATGCGCAACCCAAATTTTCCACAAGGATTGGCGATTTTGAATGGTAAGGATTTCTTTTTTTTCTAATACGCTTTTTTCTCTGGACCTAGCCAAAATTTTTGAAAGAATAAATTTATTTCAACAGACAAAAATATTAAATTAATAAATTTATAATTAATTGTTTGAGTTGGCGCTTTTCTTTTTCAGGCGTTGTTCCTTCAATTCTCTTCTCCTTTGCCCAGGATCACAGTACCAAATTAAACTGGAATGTAAAGAATTAAACGCTGGAATTGTGGAAGAAATGCAGATTGAAGTGACTTTGTACCAAGACCAAGGCGATGCTTCTTCCAGTTATCGCATGATGAAAAGCACGGAACGTCGTTTATTGAATGGCAATGGATATTGGGGTGCCATAATTACTTGTCGAAGGTTAAATCCATTTCATTTGCTCTTATTTTAATAATAAATATTTAAAGCATTTTGTTGAACATTCGAATTCTGAAGGATCGTTCCAAATTGTGAGTACAAAATTAAGAGGTAATTTATTGGGTTTTTTTATATTTCAGTCCAATCTTCACTGAACCCAATTCGGTGGGCAATTTGATCAGCAATGGGAAATTGCGCGTTGGTGAAAAAATTTACCACATCAATAAACAGGTGGGAGAGAAGGGTAAAATCAAAAATTATCGGTTTTTCAAATTGACCATTTTTCAAAATTGGTTTATTTAATTTGACATTAGTAATGAATAGTAGTTAAATAATTTGTTTTTTTTAATTCGATGGCAAAATTTGGCAGAGAAAAACATCAATAACCCGGCTTAAGGCATTAGCCAATACGAAGCTATTGAGACATATTTCACGTTTAAGTAAAATCTAGAAAAAATAATACAAATTTATGAACGCTGAATCAATTATTTCCCCAAATTTTTCAGTTGCTTGGTTTGTTTTCGCCTTATTTTGATCGATTGTTCAACGGGGATTTTGTGGAATCGCAACAAGATGTCATTGAATTGAAGGACATTGAATTGGCAAAACCAATACATTTCGAGGTAAATTGTAAAGGAAATATATAAATGAGAAATCCCAATGAAAAAAAAAAAAATGCAAGTCAAAGAAATTTAGTATGATATTTTTTTTGTTTCATTTTGGTATTGCATTGAAAAACAAGGATAAAAATAAATGGTTTTTTTCGACTAAATTTTTTTGATCCATTTTTTTAAAAAATTGGCTTAAAAATATTCACTTATAAAAATTTAAAAATTTACTTTTTTAGCTTTTCTTTCTATGCTATGTCAAAAAATCCAGTAAATTGATAAATTCATTTTTTAAAATACATTTTCAGAAGGGATCCTTTTATAATGTTTTATAATTTTTAGGACTTTTTGCTTGCCTTTTGCCCTCCTGGCCAAATGGAAGTTTTGCCCAATCGTGAGTCCTACATTTTTCCCTAACTAAAATATCGGATTTCTTTATTGAAGGCCAAAATGTTGTGGATTTGTTGAAATTGGCCAAATATTTCCAAATGGATTGGTTACTGAAGAAATGTGAACGACATTTGGGATTGTGCCGGGAAATGCCAATTGAGGAGAGAATTTTGCTGGCCAAAAAATTCGGAATGAAGGAATTTCAGGTTAGAAAAATGGATGAATAAAATTAATAATTAGTGAATTTAAGGCAAAATTAGTGAAAATGTGTTCACCAGAGGAAAGCAAGCGAATCAATATTGCATTGTTGAATGCCTTCGAATTATGAAAATTCAAATAAAGAAATGAGGAACATTATAAAATGAAATACTTTTTTAATTTAAATATGACCCAATTTGGAGTCCCAAAATGCCATTTATTGAGCATCCCACTTATTATTATTTTTCACTTTGATTCATTTTTACATTCAATTCAACATTTATCAAATCACAAAAATGTTCCACTCATTTAATGTTTTACCAATTTTACTTATGAATAAAAGGATCAAATCGCATCATTTGGATTTATCCCGCTGAGATCTTTGGGATTGATTGAAAAAATTATACTTTAGGATGCAAAAAAAATGCTAAAATTCGGCAGTTTTTTGAACTTTTGGTCATAAAATTTTGATTTGATCGACATAAAAGCAGTGTAGTATACTTATAGTAATATTGGATTATCTAATTTAACAATAATTGGATAATATGATAATGAAAAAAATGTGGAGCATTTATCCCTACCGATTTTGTATTCCATCATTTTCTTCAATTCAAGAAGTTAAATTCATCGAAATATCGTGCTTCTGGCAAAGATCACATCGACCGTGTAAATTTCTTATTGAAATTGCGCGAATTTTCTGTCACTGACTCATCGGAGAATCAGCAGAAAAAAATGTGCGCAAACAAAACAAACATCCTTGGCCATTTTGGCCCCTCCTCTTTTTTTGACTGATTCATTCATCCATTCATTCAAAGTTGAGTTGGCCCATTTTTTGTGGATTTTGTTTACTTTTCTTGCACATATTTAAAAACTATATTTTGTGTGAAAATTGTCAGTTTTCTCAAAAGTAAAAACGATAAAAATTGATCTAAATATAATTTTAGATATCCATTTTCTTCTTAAAATAAAAAATAAAATCGGCGAATAGGATAATTGTTAAGTTCAATCATTTTAATTAATTTTGTAAATTCATTTATGAGAAATCCAAATTTATTCCCATTTTGTCTCCAATGAATAGATTTTTGATATTTTTGAGTCCCATCAATAATTCAATTATAAATTAAAAATACTGTTTCATCAGAAAATATTTTACAATAAAATGATAAAAAGTGAAATGTTAAGGGCTCGAAAATTTGCTGCTATAAAAATATTAACCCATTAAAATTATTAAAATTAAATTTTCATGGAAATAACATAAAAATCCTTCGATTATTCATCATTCTTTTTTTCCATAGGGAAATATGGCCTTAAAGAACAGATAAATATTTTTCGGTAATTTTTTCTGGGCCTATTATTATTGTTGACAAGAGGGATTATCCCTCTATCGAAATGCGCGCCTTTGACGGATGAATCATGCGCTGGGCCAATTAAAATTGGATTTTATAAATTTCAATAATAATCCACCAGTGGTGCCCATTCACCCAAAAGGATAAATAAAGTCCAATAGAAGAAATTTTCGGTGCATCGAATTTCAATTTATACTTTTTTTAAATAATTATATTCCTATAATTTCTTCATTTCTTTAAGAAATATTAAATTCATTTGGTTTTTTAAATTATGTAGAAATTAGTACATAAAAATTGGATCCAACAATTTTCTTTCCACCGCCAAATTTCACATTTATCCATCCAAAATTAATAGTAATTTTAAAATATTGCAAGAAATAATTTTTAATTTTAAGAGCAATCAATTAAAATTTAAAAAAATGTTCGCTTTGAAATGGCAAAAATTATTCTCTATTTTCCTTCTCATCGAATTATTGGCAACATTTCCAATGGTTTTCTGTGCCCCATCTCAAACATTTAATGATGCCTTGCAGCCATTGAGCCAAATTGGTAATGGCAATGGATTTGTTCAGCAGCCGGCAGCAATGACCCCAATTGAACGGTAATAATTGGAATAGAATTTATTTCTATTAATAATGGGGAATAGATTGTCCAAAAAATTGTTTTAACTAATAAAGTAATTGTCCAAAATTTTAGGGTAAATTAAATTAATTAGTTAGAAGGAAGATTAAGGTTGGATAAAGGGAATTTAGGGTGAGGAGAATAAAGCAGAGTATATGGGCAATTAAAAAGAAGCAATTATCCTAGCCAACTTTTAAGATCTCGAATATTTATTGCAATTATATTTCGTAAAATTAAAATTGTTGTCCAATTTTAGAATTTAAATTTGATTTTAAATAAGGCTAAAATGCAGTAAAGTCTGGGTCTTTTGGGCAAAAATTTTTTTCTGAATTAATTAATTTTTATTCATATTTATATGGTCTAAATTATCCGCAATATTTTAAATGAAAATTTGTTTAAAAAATAATTTCTTTTTGTAGAAAACGCCTTCGCCGTGGCGCATTGAAGGCAATTGCCGGTGGTGCTATTTTGGGCGGTGGAGCATATCTTTTGCATCGGGCCATCTTCAAGAAGAATAACAACAATGGAAATTATCGAAATGGCAAATAAATGAATGAAATCATTTTTACCTCAACCAGTATTTGATTATTTTTTAATTTTTTGGAATATATTTGCCCTCGAATTCTGATTTTACTAATTTTTTATGTGTTACTTTTCTTTTTAATTTTCATAAATTGAAATATTTACTAAAATTAATAAAAATATAATAAAAAAAATCAGACAGAAATCCGGTAAATATGAAGCCAATTTGAACCAAAAAAAATTAATTTCTAAATATTTTTTTTAATTTAAAAATTGAAAATGAATACAACAGGAATCGAACTTCGATTCAGAATTCATATTAGTTATTTTTGCACATGACCGGGTACCTTCTTTGAAAGAATTCAAAGTTCGAGGTATAACTGGAAAGATAATTACTGTATTTGGGAATAAAAGAAAAATTGATGAAAAAATTGCCACATTTGAATTTAATTAACAAATAATAATTTTTATGGCTCTGAAAATGGTGATGAAGTGAATGAGGAAGAAGTGGATGGGCGAAAGGCATCATCAACATAATTTTCAATATTTTCATTGTTTTCTTGGCAAAAATTGCACTCAAAATTGTTATCTTCTTCTTGAATTTCCTCAATTTGAATTGTGGTAAAATGAATTCCAAATTTATGTTGGAGAAGCTGGGTGGCTGCAGAAGTGATCGCAGTTGATTTTGACCCGTCTTCTGCAAAAATAATTTGGAAAATTAAATATTTGTGAAAAAAATCACAAAATTATTAGCACTTTTCTTATAAAATTTTGAAAAATATGATAATTTATTTAATTTTTTTTATTTTTTTCGGAAGTGGCCCTTTCCCAGCCAAGTTATGAGTGGCTATGGCATTTTTAAAGAATGATATAAATTTGACGATACCAGGGTGACCATTTTACCACATAAATGTGGCTTTTGCCACATTTTCGACTATCCTCCCACATTTTTTCCACATTTTTGACTTTCCCCACATTTTGCCACATTTCTCAGATTTTGGAAATTTTTATTAAAAATCATTAAAATTCCATAAATATTCTCTAAAAAGAGTTAAAATTTTTCGCTGCGCAGCCATTTTTAACTAAAATTTCCCCTAACGGGTCATTTTTGTGGCAAAATTTCCACTATTGTGACTAAATTTTTCGCTGCGCGGCGAATTTTGGAATAGCAAATTGCTAAAGAAAGTGAAGGCATCGGAAAAATATAAAGAATAAATATTTCAAATGAGTTTTAAGCAAATTTTAAGAAAATGCCACATTTTTTGCCACATTTTTGGAAAATTTTGCCACATTTTTCCCACATTTTTCATAGTCTATGCCACATTTTTGGTCAGACCAAGGTCACCCTGGACGATACCGTAAAACTTCTAATAGAAGCACCCAAATTTATAAGCCCCAGGGCTTCTATTAAAAGTTTTACGATAATTTAGAGAAAATTTTCTGTCTATCAAAAATAACCCTGAAAACGTTTTGATCGAAATTTTGCACCATTTTATTCCGAATTTTTAGTATTATTTCCTATCCCCTGTTATGTGTTGACTTACCAACAATCAAATGGACAGAGGCAGCAAAATGCGAAGTGTTTAGACCCCAAATATGCAGGGAATGAATTCCTTTAACCAAATTTAATTCCAGCAAATCTCGAGCAATTTTTGAATGGTCCAAATGTTTTGGAGTTGCTAAAAATAATTTAAAAATTAGAAAAAATTTCCAAATAAATTAAATGTAATTTTTTCGGAAAAATAATTTAAAACAAAAAATTGGTATTTCTCTATAATTTCCAAACCAACCTTCCATCAATATGAAGAAAATATCTCTGGCGACGGGAATGCTCGTGCAAAACACAATCATTGAGAATAAATAGGTGCAAAGAGGATCGGCCAATGCGAAACCAGTCCATCGGATGCAAATTGCGGCCAAAAGGACGCCAATACTTTGGATGAGATCTCCAAAAACGTGGATGAATGCAGCACGGATATTCACATTTTCATCGGCAGTGGAGGGATTTTGGTCAGCAGTCGAAGTGCTTAAAATGCCAAAAACATTATTTGGAATATAGGAAAATATTTGTAATTTTAATAAAAATGAGGGACAGTATTTTTTGTGAATAATTTGGCATTGATCAAAATCTCAAATATTTTTCAAGCTATTAATAAAGTTTTGATACCAATACCAAGCCAATCTCTTTTTCTCTATAAAATTTAATAGCAAATAAATTAACAAATTTAATTTAATTAATAATTAATGTGGAAAATTATGGCCAAAAATGATTGCCTGATTTTGGCCATTTTACAAGTATATTTGATTAAATTTTTTTTTAATTTCATTCTTTTATTAATTTTTATTTTCTTTCAGAAGAGAGCGCAAAATTTGCATTGTTTAGAAAATAAAAAATTGGATGTGCAAATTTCATTGCACTTTTTATTTGGATTGAGAAGTAAAATTTTAATATATTTATAATTTACTTATTCTAAGTGTTATTGGTCACACCTGTTAAATTGGTTAGGAGAATGTGAATGTCCATGTGCCGTCATTAATTGCGGTGCAGATTTAGAGAATTTGAGGAGGCCAGCCATAAAAAGATTAAAACAAATGCCAATGAAGGCGGTGATAATCATTATATCGGCTTCCACTTCGAATTTGCCAGCCATAATTCGTTGGGTGGCAAACACAACCATCAAACATGTTATTGTCCAAATGATGAACAAACTGCATAGGGCACCGAGGATTTCGGCACGCAATAGGCCAAATGAGTATTGGCGATTGGCTAAATTATTAATTTAATGGTTTGGATTTGGGTTATGTCACAGTAATTTTGGCTAATCACAGTTTATAGCTACAAATTAGTCAATTATAATTGATGTAAAGAAAGTGCATTTAATTACCCCAAATTTTGTCTATCTAATGTTGGTGCAAAGTTTTGGCCATAGCACAATAAGGAAGTGAACAATTTGAGTACTTGGAATGGAAAGCCTTAAAATAAATCTCCCGATATATAATTTTTAGAATAAAAAATAAGTGAATTCATTTTAAAAAATTCAAGTTTAATACATTCAACGAAATACAATCTTTTAATTTAAATTTCATAAGATGAAAAATGATTGAAGGAAACTCATCAGACGAACTTCGAATGGTATGTCACTTTTTTCTAGATTGGATATTGCTTAGCTGAATGAGAGCGATGGCCAATTGGCCAAAACTGTATTCATTTTCCTTTAAAGCTGCCGATTTAGTCATAAATTCAAAAAGATGGAAAATGTTCGTGTATTTTTTCAAATTTGAAAAGATTTTCTATTTAAGAATGTTCAATAAAAATAATAGATTTCCAACAACATATAAGGCTAATTAAATAAATGCACTTTATTTAGATGATCTTTATTGATAAAATAGCTGATGAAATGCGATTAGCCAAAATTGTTTTAAAGTTTTGCAAAAGGAAACCGGGCTTTTTGGATATTCGGATCATGTAGATCGAAATGAGAAAGGAGGCCAAATCGGTGAGCACATGGCCGCAATCTGCGATTATGGCCAAACTGTTTGCCAAAATTCCACCCGTAAATTGGACACAAAGGTAAAACATGCTGACTAGTGCCAAAAATTTGAGAAGTCGTTCCGGCGATTTATCCTTAATTTATCATATCATACAATATAAATTATCAATTCATTTTAGTGAATGAATTTTCCATTGTCGAAAACATATATTATATAACTTGTTGGTCTCTCATTTCATCTTATTGAAAAAGCATCGATTGAACGAATTATATGATTTATAGTAGATCAAAACCAACAATATGGTTTAATGATTTAAACTTCACAAAAAGTGCCCGAGGCTACGACAATTCATATATCTAATTGACGATTGACGTCTTTCAATGAGCCTACGAATAGTTTAAGGCTTATCTAATCACAATTTAAGACACTGATTTAATTGAGTAATATGAGCTCTGGCTCATTCTGGTTAATAATTTGATTTGGCAAAACAATTTACAAATTATTCAGCTGATTAATCAAAATTTACCTCATTTTCTTTTTGCTGGAGCAGTAAATTATGGCAATGCTGCTGTTTGGGTATCCTTTTTCCTGCCTCACCACCATTATTTATTTTGCTGCCATTTTTATGCATTTTTGACGTTTCTGACTGCTCATTTTCATCATCATCGCTGCTGTTGGATTCATTAAAAAGCAGCAGACTTTGGGCGCTTTTCTCGCCATCCAATTTTGCATATTTTGTCATTCGTTGGATTTAATTTGATTTTTTATGTAAATTCATGTAGATCCAGCGAATTGATAATTAACATCCATAAATGTGTGGTCTTCGCGCTTTTCAATAAAATTTGTCGTTAATTTTTTATTTTATTTAAAAAATTTTTTCTATCATTTCAAATTCTGCTGATAAAAATTCGTTAGTGTCACATTTCTGTATTTTGAGGATTAAAATACCGCAAATTTTCTATTAATAGCTTCGGGCCAACTAAATTTCAGAGATCCTCTACAGGATCTACGAATGAAGAGAGGCTTCTAATAGAGAATTTACTGTGGTTGTGGTCAAATTTAAAAATTTAATAACGGACTGATTATAGGCTTCAAATTTCTCATCAAACAAACAAACCCTCCAAATTTGACCAATTCCTAAATTGTTTTGCCAAACATCTAATAAAGCATTAAACCAATTTTTTCCTTGTTTTTACATTCCCCGAAAATATAAATTCACCATAAACTCTATAGTCTATAGCTATACTCATATACCTCTGAAATTCTTACTCCTACGGAGAAAAATTATTAATTCCACCTCTTTCCCTATGCTCCAATTATAGTTTATAGATCAAGAAGTAAACCCTCCTGTCCAAACTTAAAACATAATTTCTTATTTCTCTCTATGAATTTTGTATGCGTAGGGATTTTTGGTTAGTGCAGAAAAGATCACTTGCCTCGCATTCGTATATAGTTTAGGGTTTTCCAATTTCCAAAACGACAAATCCGAAAACATTATTATTGGTTTTTTGGTTTAATTTTTGGTAAATTGATGAAAAGCAGTTCCCTTTTCGATGTAATGTGGACATTTAAATATTAATTTTTGCAATCGTTTTTTAGATAATTAATAATTTTCGACAATGTGCTGTATGGATAAATTTGTATGCAAAATGTCAACATCGCTGAATCGAATAATCACCCAACAATTTAGATCAATTTCTTCCAATGAAGCAGGTTTAAAAACTGATTAAATTCTTTTTAAATATTTTATGTGTTTTCAAGCAATTGCATTGAGACCATTTTATTTTGCTGTTCACCCTGACAGATTTGCACTTCAGCCACATTTACAAAATAGCAATGAGAAAGCATTACAGGTTATTTTTGGTTTCTTTTTATAAATAAATTAATTTAAAAAATCATTACGCTTTCATTTTCCTTAAATTATTTTTATTATTCTTAGATATTCAACGGCTATTTGAACAATTTGTTCCCATGGCCAGGCGTCGTCCAATCACCGGTTCAAGTAAATTGACAAGAATATGTTTCATCCAATTTTTAAACTAGATTGAATTCGCCGTCAAAGACAGGGAAAATAATTTGTCGAGTATTCGGCTGATCCTCTCTGGCACTGATGCTGAACAAATTGTCAGGTTGGAACAGGGCTATAGTTGGTTTTGGTGTACAAGACCAAAATGAGTTAATTAAATATTTATTTTATATATATATAAAAATAAGTTATGGTTTATTACATAAACTTTATCAGAACAACATTGGAAAAATGCAATTTGAGTACAAATAATTTGCCACCGCCACGTCCTTCCCAATCAAAATACAACAATTCCAATACGTCTACCCCATCCGCTGCTTCATCCTCAACAAAAGGATGGACTGCCCAAGGCGTCGATGAATTGTGGCAAAATTTGCAAGAAAATGAACGAATTCGACGCCGTCAATTTGCCAAATCCGATTTTTTCCATGGAATTGCCAAAAATCGACAATTGGCCCAACAAAGGGCGGAGACACACAAAAGAATGGAGGAAATAATTCGGGACGAAATTGACGAAATACAAAGACGCACAGGAGTTACACAGGTTTATAATTAAAAAATGTAAAATATATTATAAAAAAAATGGATAATTGGACTTTGGGGATAAATTAATTTGACAAAAAATCTAAATAATTTTATTATTAATTAATTAATAATGTTAAAAGAGAATTTGGCCTAAATTTTATCCAATTTATGCCAATCTTCTTATTAAGCCCCTTGTACCAAAGTGGTTAAATAAGACTGAAATAAGGCCAAATTCGTGTTTAACATCCAAAACTCTCCAATAAATAATTTTTTGGTAAATTTAAGATTCTCTGGTCCATCAATTGGGAATTGTCATTTATGCGTCGCTGTTTACTGAATGTTCAAACAATGATTGGACATGCCGAAAGTGATTCCCGAGAAATCATTATTCATGCCCTAAATGGCCGAAAATTAAAGTTTGTTTGTCAAAAATTATTTTTTAAATTAAATTAAATTATTAGGTTGAAAATAATCAATAAAAATTAAAATAATTGATAGAATGAAATTTACACAATCAATTATTTAAAAAAAACTTATTAGCTTTAGTTAAACATATTATCTACAATTTTTAATATTATTGATTGGGATGAGAGATATATTGATTAAAAAAAAGATTTTATGAATTTGGTGTAAAATTTTTAAAAATGAGAAAAAAGCAGCTAAAAATGCAAAAATTGGGTAATTTAATTTAGTATTTTTTTGGTCCCAACTTTCTGGACAATTTTCTGTCATTTTGATATCAAAATGCTCTACAGAGAGAAGCTTAATCCAATTTTATTTTTGATAATTTTAATGGATCAAGTTTCGAATCCTTTTTAACATATTTTGTATTTTTTAAATCATTTCTAATTCTCCAAATAATATTTAAATCACTTTTTAGTTTTGGAAGAGGCTCATTCGTTTGTTGTGATGGTTCTTTACAGGTATTTTTGAGCTCATTTTTCTTTCATAAACTCATAAATTTATTTAAGTTCGGCGCGGATGATGCCACCGGAGCTTGGCAAAAAATTTGTATGGAATCCACTGTTCGAAGGTTACTAAAATAATTGAATTAATAATAATATTTTTTGCAATTTTGAAGGTTTGATGTTCGAAATTTGGAATTGTTGGTCGAAAGGGTCAAAGAATTGTTGGGCGGTGCACAATTGATAATTAGGCCATTTGGCAATTTGCTTCACACAATTCAATATATGCAAATTTTTATTGGGAGGTTGGGCAAATATTTTAAATTTCAAGAAAATTATTAGAAAATTCCATTCACTATTCCATTAATTAAAATCTCTAAAGAGAAAGTACTTTGAAGATATAGCATAGAAAATGAATAGAGTAAATAAAAATGGTATATATCACTTTTTCAAGTTTTTATTGTAGACAAAAATTAAGACCAAAAATTATTGATTTTAAAAAGTAATAAATTTTTGTTATAATGTCGAAGGCCGCGAATGCCCTAAAAATGGCAAAAAAAATCAATCCTATAAATAAAAATCACTTAATTTGAATTGTGAAAAATCCATTAAATTTGTAGTATGAAAAATATTTTGGACATAATTAAATAATTCCTCTATTTTGATTTGTAAAAAATTGAATTTATTTTTATCAATTAAATCAAAAAACCAAATTTTTTAATTCACTACATCATTTCATTTTTGCAGAGTTTGTTCC
The DNA here is from genome assembly GCA_030063045.1 of Pratylenchus scribneri. Taxonomy (NCBI): domain Eukaryota; kingdom Metazoa; phylum Nematoda; class Chromadorea; order Rhabditida; family Pratylenchidae; genus Pratylenchus; species Pratylenchus scribneri. Next base: position 39,676 of record JAQSEB010000210.1, read on the forward strand.
CAGCCAAAAGCGGAGAGGGTCGAACTGATGAAAATGTTGGCCGGACGAGGGCAACCCATCGAAATTGTGAATAATTATTGTGAATTGATGATGCTGGATGGATGCGCCCAAATTCCTTGCAATGTTGATATTCAATCGCTGAAACGATTTTTGCAAGCAAACACTCAAAAAAGCAGTGAACAAATGCGAAGGGAACATTTTGAACAAAAGGTAGGTATTATTGTGATGGAATCAAATTAAATTTTAAATTTAAGAAATTGGTGTAATTTTAATTCAAAAAGGGATTTTCATAAGGATAATTATAATTAACAAAATACGAATTTGGCTTCTTATTTTTGTCCAATATTTGTGCCCAATTTTAGGTGTAAGCCCATTGGTTATCATCTTGGTAAGATATTGCCGACTTTTACCAAGAAAATGCCAAGAGGGGACCAAGGGAAATTTTTCAAAATTTTTTAAATGGCCATATTATAGCTCAATCTACTTTTCAAAAAATTTTAAATAAAATTTCAAAAAAAAATGGGGCCATAATTCTAGACCTTTGCCGCATTGCTGTTTTACCAAAATGGCAAAATTACATTTAAATAAGTTGCCAAATTCTTTTTTAGCATCCAAAAATTATATTTTGAAATTTTTTATTGATTAATTTTTTAATTTTTAATTGAGAAAAAAATAAAAAAATTAAAGATTTTTCAAAAAATAAATAATAATTTATTTTTCTCATTTTTTCAGTATCTTTTGGAAAGCATCAAAACGGATGCCCAAAAGCATTTGGCCCTTTCCAATTTGAGTTGGGATGAGGACATTCCATTCACCCCGTTGGCCAATTCTCTGCGAAAATTGCGTCAAATTCCCAAAAATCGATTGGAGGATTTTGCCAATTTGAATATTCATTTGTCATCCAGTCCACGGATAATGGTTTTGACAAGTGGCAAAATATCAGTGCCAATTGAATGGATTGAGGAAATTTAGAACAAATTTAAGAAGAATTTTGATTATTTCCACCTGGTTAAAAATTCTTTGTACATTTAATTGTGAAATATTATTTTTTCTTGATTTTTTTAGCCTTTGATGCTATTTCCCATGCTCAATTTTATATAATATATATGTTAGCGCTAAAACTGAAATTTCAGCTAAAACTGAAATTAGCTAGCTAAAACTGAAATTCCTCTAACTGTCTGCCACACTCTCTAACATGCTCTCCTTTTCTTTCTTTCTTTATATTTCCTATGTCACTCTCACTTTTCTCTGCATCTCTAACCAAAAAAGTGAGAAATAGTGTGTGAATTTCAGTTTTAGCTAGCTAATTTCAGTTTTAGCGGGTTTCAGTTTTAGCGCCCACATATAATCCGTTTTACATTTTTCACAAAAAAAATTAAGGCTCTTTTTCTAGGGATTTTTTCGATTTGGGATTTGCACATTCTAGGGGTAACTTTTTATGGCGCATCCGGGAAAAATACGCGTTTTTTGATAGGGGTTTGGGTTTGGGCCCAAACCGGTTTAAAAACCGGTTTGTCCAGGTAAAACTTTTTTCCATGGACCTCAATCGATTTGAAACTAAAAACCGCTCCTAAGTTAGAATGTTAGCTACAAAATGATATATAGGTTGGGGGGTCTACGGTGGCCAGGGAAGCCTAAACAAATACGGGAAATTTTCTATTTTAGCTGCGCGAGTCAAAAATTCCTCAATAACTTTTTTGCGAGTTGAGATAGAAGTGCGCGGTAAAAAGTAATGTTGTAGAGTTCGACGAGACGAACAAAACGGGCTATTGCAGGAGTTATTAAACCAAACCGGTTTCGAGATATAAGCTTAAACCGGTTTAAAAAATTGAAAAATACCAGGCGAGCGAAGCGAGCCGTCTCAAACTTGAATAAAAAACCTACTGGGGTACCTTAAAGCGCCCCGCGCTTTTTACGCAACGGAAGCATGCTTTAAACCAGTGGGGCTCTGCCCCACTGGTTTCCAATTTAATAAATACTCAAAATTATTCATTTTTTAATAAATTTTTATTAATTTTTGTGTTTAATTCATCATAAAATTTATGGTCAAAGAATGCTACCAATTTTGCTTTATTTTTCATCATATTTAATTTAATCTTAATTAATTAAAGAAGTATATTTTAGATAAAAAAATTAATTAACCTCTCATTTATAAATCCGGTGCCAATTCAGAAAAATGTTGAATTGCCAAAAATCGCAGATTTCGCGACATTTTCAACATTTCCACTACAAAATGGCAATATTTTATGCCGGAAAAATCCAATTTTCAACAAATTCACCGCCGCAATCAAATTCTGAATCAATGAAAAATAAGAAAATTGATGAAATGGCCAACAGCAATTCGGTTGAACAATTTAATTCGCCAAGAACAATTAAACGAGGTTTCAACAAATTTGAAAAAATTAATTAGAAATTATTAGATAGCTACAAAGAATTTTAGACGGTATTTTATTTGTCAAAAAAATATTGAAAATAAGCATTTTACAATTCAATGATTTGTTCTCCAAATCCAAACCATTTATCCAAACGATAAATCTATTCTTGAAGCATCATTTGGTAATAATTTGACTAGGGTTTAACCAGTTTTAAAGTAGTTTTGAGCCAAAATAAAAATCGGTTCAGACGGTTTAATCTCCATAATTTTGAAAAAATTATATTACCATTCAAAAGGCATTTTAAGTGCAGGGATTGATGGGACGGTTTAGGGCAAACCACGGAACCGGTACTAATAAATCCTTTCTACATTTTTAAACTTTTTTCGACAAATTAATTACCTTTTTTGAAAAAATATTTTTCATATTTTTACAAAAACCTTTTTCATCTTTATCCCTAAAACTTCACAGCAATTAAACAACAATCAACAATTTATGGCAAAAGCATTGACCCACTGAATGATTATTGGGAACCAAACCAAACTCAAATGGCCATTCTTTCATTCATTGGAAAATTCAATCCAAAAGAGGATATCAGAGAGTAAATTTCATTAATTTAATAATTAGAATTAAATAATTTATTTAATAATATTTCATCAAAAATGGACCAATTTAATTATTTTTTTTTATAAATTAAAAAGCAGATTTTTAGCTATCAAATAATATTAATTTTATTCAAATTGGTTTAATATTGAAGGAGTTGTGATTGTGACCAAAAAATTATAAAAACTCATCTTTTATTGAGGACATTTTAAAAGTTTTTAAGAGCACATGTTAAAAAATTCGAAACCAATTTAAATAAATTAATGGTGCTGTGGCGTTTCCTCAAAAGTGCCAAATTGTTGAAATTCCTCAAAAAAATGCCAAATTGTTGAAATTCCTCAAAAAAATGCCAAATTGTTGAAATTCCTCAAAAAAGTGCCAAATTGTAGAAATTCCTCAAAAAATGCCAAATTGTTGAAATTCCTCAAAAAAGTGCCAAATTGTTGAAATTCCTCAAAAAAATGCCAAATTGTTGAAATTCCTCAAAAAAGTGCCAAAAATTGAAGTGCCAAAATAATTAATAAATGAGAAATATGGCCAAATAAGTGCTCGTGTATTAGTTAAAAAATGAAAAATTGTTGCATTACTTAAAAATAGTGCTAGTTTTGTATTATAATTTCAGTGTGAGTACTTTTCTAAGAAATTTAAAATATAGAAAAAATAGAAAATTTATAAAATTATTATGAATGGATTTGGGGTTTAAGGCGAAGGATTCAGAAGATCGAGGCTAGATTCAGGAAGCCGAGGCGAAGTCCAGAAGATCGAGGCAAGCTTAAGGAAGCCAAGGCAAAGTCCAGAAGATCGAGGCTAGCTTAAGGAAGCCAAGGCAAAGTCCAGAAGATCGAGGCTAGCTTAAGGAAGCCAAGGCGAAGTCCAGAAGATCGAGGCAAGCTTAAGGAAGCCGAGGCAAAGTCCAGAAGATCGAGGCTAGCTTAAGGAAGCCGAGGCAAAGTCCAGAAGATCGAGGCAAGCTTAAGGAAGCCGAGGCAAAGTCCAGAAGATCGAGGCTAGCTTAAGGAAGCCGAGGCAAAGTCCAGAAGATCGAGGCTAGCTTAAGGAAGCCAAGGCGAAGTCCAGAAGATCGAGGCTAGCTTAAGGAAGCCGAGGCAAAGTCCAGAAGATCGAGGCTAGCTTAAGGAAGCCAAGGCAAAGTCCAGAAGATCGAGGCTAGCTTAAGGAAGCCAAGGCGAAGTCCAGAAGATCGAGGCTAGCTTCAGGAAGTCGAAGCGGAATTCTGGAGGGGAAAAGAGATGCGGGAAGCTAAAATAATTTTTTAAGCTGAGGCGAAATTTTGCTCCACAAAAAAAATTTCTGAGATCAGGATATTGTTGTACAACTTGATTCTCAATTCTTAACCAATTTTTAGCCCCAACTTCATTCTAAATTATTATAGGCTTCTATCGAATTCGCCTCGGCTTCCTGAATCTAGCCTCGATCTTCTGAATCCTTCGCCTTAAACCCCAAATCCATTCATAATAATTTTATAAATTTTCTATTTTTTCTATATTTTAAATTTCTTAGAAAAGTACTCACACTGAAATTATAATACAAAACTAGCACTATTTTTAAGTAATGCAACAATTTTTCATTTTTTAACTAATACACGAGCACTTATTTGGCCATATTTCTCATTTATTAATTATTTTGGCACTTCAATTTTTGGCACTTTTTTGAGGAATTTCAACAATTTGGCATTTTTTTGAGGAATTTCAACAATTTGGCACTTTTTTGAGGAATTTCAACAATTTGGCATTTTTTGAGGAATTTCTACAATTTGGCACTTTTTTGAGGAATTTCTACAATTTGGCACTTTTGAGGAAACGCACAGCCACGAAATTAATTTAATTAAATAGCAAACGAACTAATTTTTAATTTGATACAAAAAATTGGTCAATCCTTGATGAGGTATTATTATAAAGGACAATTAATTTTATATTTTTGGTTAAAACTCTATTCAAATTGATTTCCAAAATATAATTATAATTATCCCAATTTTTTTCAGTTTTCGGGTCTACAATCGTCACAAAAGACTGGTTCAAAATCTTCACCGTTTATTTTGGGCAACAATTTTTGTTCTCGTTGCCTATTATTTATATGCATTAATTGAATTTTGGTTTTTTAAATGATCCAATTTATTTACATTTTTCCCTTTTAATAAACAGTAAAGGTGTGGAAGAAGCCAAGCAAATGAGGAAATTGGAAGCATCAACCAAACAAGCAGAGAACAAAGAAAAATCTTCAAATTGAAATTACATTTTAATTTTTTATACTTTCCAACACTTTTTTTTATTTTTATTCAATTTTTCACGTCACACATTTACCCATTAAAAATGTTCCTTCTTCCCCCAAATTTGGCGAATTGTCGATCAAATTAGGTCCATTTAATTCCCAAGCACTTTAAAGCCTGGAGGCCATGGTTAGAAAAACGGGAATGAATCGGTGGATTTCTCAATTAATAGCCATGTGGTGTGCTTTAAGAATAAAGCAGATTGGAGAAAGAATTGGCCAAATTAATGAATGTGCGATTTTGGGACAAATGGTTTAACGAAGTAAATAAGAGAAGAAGTGATTGAGAATGAAAAAAGTATTAAAAGATTCATTACTTCAGTGGAAGCATCCTCAATATTTTCCATGATTAATGAGGGCAAATCCAAGAGGACAAAATTGTTTTCGGAAATTTTTTCGGGCGGATTAGGCGAAATTTATTTTCGGAAAAATTTCGAATGAAATTGTTGTTGAAATAAAATCAACTTTTTTTAGTTTTTTTAAAAGAACAAAGATTGGGCGATGAGTAATTCCTCTTTGTTTTTTTTTGAATATTTTTAAACTTTGACTAAGGAAATAACCGAAAAAAATTGAACAAACAAAGGGAAATTCTGATTGGAAAACAAATAAATTAATAGTAGTAAGAAAAAAAGCGCAACAACAAGAAACTTGATCTGTCTCTCTGGAATATGTTCAGTTTCAGCAGTTGAGTACAAATACAAATAAATATTTAAGATAGAAAAAGCTGGCTTTTTTCGCGGAAAAAAGGATGTTGAAAGGAATATTTACACTTTGGGTTGGTTTAAAGTTTAAAATATAAATTTCCCTTTGCCAAATGATTGATGATCTTTGAAGGATTTAAGCATTATTATAAATGCGAATGAATAGCTTCAATTGAACTAAATTGAACAGATGGCTTCAATTTGCCTTTCATGTTTTCCCTCAATTTTAGCGAGAAAATTCTTTGAGAACATGGAAAATGGAAGGGATGAAATTGAACAATTGTCCAAACCAATTATTCCAACATTAGAACAGAATATCATATTAATATGGAGGGAAGAATTGTTGGCAATTTTTGTATAATTTTGAAATAAATAATTTACATTTTTCTTACATTTTTATATCGCAAAATTATCTCTAACAATTGAGGTGAATAATGTTGTTCCAAAATGGCAAATAATTCATTTTGCATTGTTGCATTCATTGTTGTCGATTTGTTGACCATTTTAAATATTAAATTTGTGATAAATGGAAATTATTTGAATAAATATTTATTTTATATACTTTCCAACACTTTTTTTTATTTTTATTCAATTTTTCACGTCACACATTTACCCATTAAAAATGTTCCTTCTTCCCCCAAATTTGGCGAATTGTCGATCAAATTAGGTCCATTTATTGTTGTAGTTGCGAGGGTGGAGGCCATTATAACAAATTCAGAAATAGACATTTGCCAATTCTAATTGTGACGTAACTCATCATTCTTGACTGAATTTTGGAAATTGAAATGCGAACTTTGATGGTCATGAATGATTAATCAAAATGTTAACTTTTTAATTGGCTTAATTTTTTGCTAAATATTTCATTCAAAGTACAATGTTCATTTCAAATGCCAACTTTTTTATTTTTTCTAGATTCTTCATTATACATTTTAATGAGTCTCGAGGGTATAAAAATATTATGAAAATCACTTGAAAATAAAAATATAATACGCTTCATTCCCATTCCTTTTTAGGCAATTTCCGGTCTTTTTCTATTCATTCAAATTCCCTTTTTATGGTAATCTTTCACGCCGGAAATTCTTGCTCATCAAAATAGCCTCATAATCTCTATTAATGCTCATTTTTGCCATTCATTGGAAAAAAAAACTTAGCTCCATTTCCTTTGTAATGGGCGTAGTCTCTGCAAAAAAAAGTTCGACTTCATCCATTCATCCCATTTCCATATCTTTCCTTCAACCAATGTTCCTTCTCTTCGCCTTAATTGGCACCCAAGGCGCTTCTTCAACAGCAAAAGCAGCCGAGTAATGGACCGCAGGCAAAAAATGGAGTGATGAGCAACTAAAAGAGTGAAAAAGGGATACCGACCGGATAGATTGGCTTCAAACGAGGGCAAATGTAAGGCGGCCAAATGGACCAAAAAGGGGGGAAAGGAAGTAAAGATGGAAGCGCATTGGCCAACAAAACTATCTCATTCTCATCCGCCATGTTTGCTTGTTTGACCGTGAATAATGCTGCCCACCCATGAAATGCATCCGGCGGAGGATGCCAAAAGATGGAACTTCCTTTGGGGTAATTCATTCACAACTTTTGCCTTTCCTTTTCCTCCCCATCTTTTCTTGATGAAAAATGAATTTGGAAGTACGGCATTGAATAGAATGAAAAAAGTCGTCGCACTTTTAACCGTCAAATGTGTTCGGCGGCGGCATGTCCACATTTTGATGGAAAGCGGACAAGATGGATGGATGGATAAAGCCACCCTCAGTGAAATGTGCAGCCAAAAAATGGAAAAGCCAAGACAAAGCAAAAAGATCCACCCGGAAATGTTTTTGCTTTTGACTTCTTTTTTGGAAATCCATGCCTTTGAGCTAGAGTTTATGTTGCTTTTGGCGGCACAACCAAATTCCGGTTGTCCCCCGCCCCCCACCTCTTTTAGATATCCCTCCGTGACTGAACCCCTCCCTTACCCTCATTTTTGCCTCATTTTGCCCCCAGATTTCTTGGCATTTTTTATGCATGCAATTAACTTTTTTATGGATTGACAAAATTCTCTCTATTTTTTTTGAACAAAAATATCCCTAATGTTTTTAAAGGAAGTGTGATGAATTTTTAATAAATTAGACTAATCACCATTAGCAACTTTTAGTCCCCATCCCAAGTAGAAAATATATGTTTATCCCGGCTGCCAGTCGAACATCGGCCTCAAATTCCAAAAGAAGACAATCAACAACGAATATGCCAATTGGCGGGCTTGGTGGCGTTTTTCATAGGCGTGAGTTTTATTTATAATATTAATTCAAATTTAATTTAAGGCGGGATATTATCCTAAAATATATATTAATTTTAAATTGAATGAATTTTAAACAATTTTTCTGCCATCAAATAAAATCAAAACTTTAAAATAAGTGGGGAAATTGGCAATTCTTAACATAGAGGAATGCAAATTTAATAAGCGGAATGCAAATTTGATGTGGAATTTTATTGGGCCGGAAATTCACTCATGGATTGGGCGGCACCATCAATTTATTTTTTATTCAAAAGCATTTTTCCAATTTATAATTTTATGTTTTTTTCTGAAAAATGGCACTTTTATTTTAATTTTTTATAAAAAAACATTGCTATTTGGTGGCCCATCTTCATTTGCCCATTTTTTATAAATAGGTGCCCTTATCGGCAACAGCAAAAAATCGTCGAATGCAATGGCAAATTCGGCAATAGCTGCCAGGCATTTCTCGATGAAAAGAAGCGTGAAATTGTCCCATTCGAATCCATTGAACGCTTCTGCCGGTGCGTCAAATAATGTTGATGGAATTGTGGTGGGGGCTGCCGGTGCTGGCGGTAGAAGGCAGAGTGCATCGGCACAAGGTTTTTGTTTAAAAAAGAGCAAAAATGCCAGCAGGGCCAATAATTTAATTTAATTCAATAAAATTTGTTTCTTTTTTATTAGGTGGCATCGATTTTCCCTCGATTGTAATGCGATTGACCGGTGGAAGCCGCAGAGGGGAAACGGCCCGAAATAGTGTTGCCACATCGCTTTGTTCTCCGTTGGGGTCGAGTGCAACGGAACCGGAATTTGCGGCCGGAGGCATTTGGAGTGGAAGAAGACGGTAAATTTATAAATCAAATTCAAATTTATATAAAAATTGGATTTAATATGCAAAAATTAAATTTACCTAAATTCTTCCTTCCGGAGTAAATTTAATTCCATTGTTTGCCCCAAAAGTATCATCGCTGCTTTTTCTTTTGGCGTTTTTTCATTTTTTTTCTGCAGCCAAATCCGATTATCGCTGTTCCTTATGTGCTGCTTTTCCACCAAAAATTGGCTCCTCCATTCCCGTCTATGTTAATCCAAAACTCAAAGAAAGCAACAAAATCATAGGTGTACAACAAAGTTTTATGGGGGCCAAACATTGATTTGTGATTCCCCCCCCCCCCCCCTTTTTTTATCGTCTGTTAATTAAAAAGAATTTCCACTTTTTTTTTGTAATTTTGTTTAAATTTAATATAAATATTATAAAATAAACTACGACAAAAATGAAACATTCTCGGTATGCCCAACATCGGCGAATGGCCCATAAGAATAGTCAACAAAAGCAATCATCATCATTTCAACACCAAAAACAGAGTCAACAATCCAATCATTCCATTCAAATTCATCAAAGACAAAAAAATAGTGCAGGAGAGTGAGTTTTATTATTTAATGATTTTATTGTCAGATATAAAATGTATTGTTTTTGTATTGTCCAAAAGAATTAATTTCTTCTTTTTATAAAGCAACATTTTCGGTCAGCAGCTTTGGAAATAATAAAAAAAATTGCTGGCTAAAATTCAATTTCATGAAAATTTATTTCCTTCCTTTGAGCCACTTTGGATATGAAAAATTGAATGAGTGGGAAATAGGTGGGGATATCTTTGTAATCCGATCCGGCATTATTTTTTCTCATCAGATCCAATTATTTTGGTTCCATAGCTTTTCTTCATTCTTCAAAAAATAACCACTTAATAGGAAATTCCGGCAAAATTATTATATTTATTATATAACTTAATCACATTTAAAGCAGGTATATTTTTTTAGCAAATAAATATTATATTAAATTATTATAATTTGTAAATTATTTTATATTTCTAATCCATCTTTGCCTTTTCCACCATTTGAATTAATTTCCATTCCATTTGGCACAATTTTTCCATTTATTTTCATCATTCAAAATACCATCTCGAATCCCCATTCATAATTCCATCCATTTTGCCTCATAGCAATTTTTCCTTTCAATTATTTCCCTTTTAAGGCAGAATTTTGCCATCTTTGAGCCACGAGCAAGTTCATAGGTCTGACTTGGTTTCGACTTTCGAGGTTAAATGGCAAACCTTTTCCCCCCTCCTCCATTCAATACAAATGACCTCAATTGTTGTTTTTCATCCTAGCACTTTTTCACACTATTTTCCCATCAGCAAATTAAATATGCAAATTGGCGCCTTTTTCAGCTGTCTTTTGTTGCAATGCTTCATTTTAGGAAAAAGTGCCCTCATAAAAAGAAAATAATCCTTAAGTCATTTTTTGTTTTAATTTTATCTGGAATTGGTTGTTTTTAATGGCTGATCTCTCTCCCATTTTTTGCTTATTTATTTTGAATATTTATAAGAGCCTCTGCATTTTGCCAAATACGCATTTATCTCATATTTTATGTAAATGGAAAAAAAGAATATTTTTCTTGGATTTAGTCTTGGATTGCCCATGCGAACTTTTTTATTCCCACAAATAGCTAGAAATTTATTCCTTAAGCTTGATGAAAAATAATGAAAAAAAAAAAGATTTTAAAATTTATTCATTTTTATTTTTCAGCGCCGTGGACATATCAGCACATAAAGCCTGTGCACTGTTGATGACTAAAATGAAGGAGCGAGATGGCACACCAATGTGGGTTTTCTTACAAAAAAAATGTCTAAATTATAAATTTAAAAATTTAAAAATTCAGATAATTTAACATTAATTTTTAAATCTTTTAAATTGCTTTAAAAAGTCTCATTGGCAATGGTCAATGCCGATGTAAAAATAATAAATTGAAATCATTTTTTAATATTGAATTTTTCCAATTAATTTCAAATATCATTAAATAAATTTTCAAATTTATTTAAATTTTGCCAAAAATTGTTCCAATTATACCACACGCACAAAAAAAAAGCAAAATTAGACGCTATATTGTACGGGAAACAGAGTTGGAAAAATATTTGTATTTGGCCATAGCCCGAAAATTGCTAGTCTCTTCTTCGGCATCCTCTCTTGCTTTGACCAGCTATTTTGTGGCCCCGTGTCAAATTGCAGATGCCCCATATCCCCTTCTTGTGTTCATTCCATTTGGTCCTTGAAGGGCTTTTCGCCTTCTTTTTTGGCCATACCTCTCCCCCAAATCCATCCATCCATCCATTTTCCTCCCAATTCGTTCCCACCATCGGCATCCATTTACACACCTTCCCCCCCCCCCCCCCCCTTCACAATTCCCTCTTCAATTGTGCGCCATTTTGTCTTACGGGCACTTCTTCAACAATTTTGGCTTCTTCCACAAACCATCGAAATGGGAGGCCCTAAATGGTGTTAAAATAATCCATTTGTCCATATTTCCATTTTCCTAACAAATATTCTTCTACATCTTCAAAATAGGATCATGATTATCTGACAATATCCATTTATTCAATCCATTTTTCAATTCAAAGAAGGTCAAATTCCTCTTGACAATTTTTGGGAATTATCCCCTACTTTGCTTGATTCTGACAATTCGCTTTTTATACTCTTCTTAAATCAAAATACATCCAATGGATTGACTAAAATGGATAATGGGGCAATATTTCTATTTTATCAGTTGAAAATTTTATACCAACTTTTAGTTGGCAAAAATGTTCTTTCTTTCCTCCTTTTTGCCTTATGGCCCTATGAGAAATGCTTCATTCTAACTAATTTTTTCCTTCCAAAAATGTCCTTTCCTCTCAATGACACCAAAACCAATAATCCTCCTCCCATTTCTCCACATTCCCAGTCCATTTTCCCCTCGGGGATCCCATTTTAAGGGGTTTTTGGACCAAAATGAACTCTTCCCTTTCAAATTTTGTTGCCGGCTTTTTACATTTCCCCTGAAAAATGAGAAATTAATATTTTTCTTCATGAAAACTTGAATATTCGTGAAATATTTTTCAAAATTTCTTTATATGCGAAAAATGAAAATAAGGAATGGAATTATTATTATTTTAATTGAATACCAAAATTAAAAAATAATATATTCATTTTTTAAAAATTTTTTTCCCAAAATAATTTAGGTTATGTGAAATTTTTATGATTTATTGCCATTTCCCGAGGGAAATGTTCCGCATATTTGAGGCAACAAAAATTGTTTTTGGGCTAAAAATTGTGCCCAAATGTCAAAGATATTCGACCAATTTTTGGATTGGAACATTCCCCTTTTTAGCAGCAATATTTTTAAATTTATTATTCCAATATATAGGGGAAAATTTTTTAAACATAATATTTTTAAATCCTAGCCTAGTCCTTAAATAATTATTAGAATTAAAAAAATTAGACCAGCAATTTTAGATGCAAAAATTATTTAAAAATATAAAATTAATTTTTTAATTTCCTAGTAAATCTAATTGTACTAAATTGATTAAGGCCAAACTTGCCGAGACCAATAAAGCATGCTTTTTCCCTCCCCATTCAACCCATTCAACCTCATAATTCTTCCCATTTTTGCATTTGGCCAATTTAGGTTAACCCAACCCACCCCCACCCCAATCCGTTCAAGGGACCGTTGTCAGGGTAAAAAAGGGAGGAAATGGCCAAAATCATCAATATTCAAAGAGTCCTTTTTGCCATCAACAATTGTTTTTGCGTAAAACATCCTGAAATCTTTTTTTTTCAATAACAAAATCCAACATGAATCTAAAAATATTTTTTCCATATGAAATAATGTCTTTTTTACTAAAAATTATTAAATACTTTACTCTTAAAATTTGAGACGATAGAAAAGCTAATATATTTTTCAGGTGTGGATTTTAAAGAATTGAAAATGTTGGCCAAATAAATAAATTAATTTTTGATAATGCCATTATATTTAGTGAACATTTTTTCTAATTTTTTAATGTTTAAAAGAGGAATTTGGAAGCAATAAAATAAAAATAATGCCTCATTCTCATCGAACCAATTCCATTTATGGCCTTTTAATGTCGGCCAATTTTTGGCTTCAAATAATTTTTTGTTGGCCATTTTTATGTCGCGCCATTTCCCCCTCCCAATTCTTTTCCTTTTTGTCATTTGTCCCAATATTCTTCCTCTTCAATGCCAATTTCCTTTGCGTGTTTGAATGAATGGATTTTATGGAGGGAATGGATATTTCCGTTATTCCGTGGCATCTGTTTCCTTCCTAAATTTGCCTTCCATATTTGGTTGCAGTTTTTTCGGAAAATAATTTATGAATAAATTGCGCAATTTTTTTGATATGTTTCGATTAATTTAAAACAAATAATTTGGTTCCTTTTATCGAACCAATTTTTCCTAAATTTCGAAGCCTTCCTTTTAAAATTGAGGCATTCATTCCTTTTCGGCTAACTTCCTTTCTATTCCCACTTTTCTCTCCTTCTTAAATTCATTCATTCTCTAAAAAATGCTCCTAGCCTTATCAAAAGCGCCAAATCTGCTGGGCTCTTGCCTCAAATTTGGCACATTTTTTGGCTGAATCCGGAAGACCCCATCCGCCCATTTTGAATGGAAATGGAGCTGTTGGAGGGCAGCGGCGGGCAAAATGCTTCGACCTCTTCAATTGGGGCACAGCCCAACAATCCTGGCATCACAATTTCGGCAGCACCGCCTCCTCCTCATTCTTCATCATCCGCCTCTTTTCATTCATCCACTTTTGGCCAACGATTTGGTGGCCAATTGGTACCACGGCGACGTCTTCTTCCAATTCCTTTGCCTTCGGCTTCCAGCAGCGACGATTTTGCCAGTGCCGAAATTTGTCAGCTGGCACCCTGGATGCTTATAATGGCCCCAAGTGAGTTGGAAAAGCAAAGATTTATAGATTTTGAGCTCTGGAATAAGCATTTCCTTCTAAAATTTACAAATTAAATTTTCCACAATTCAAACTGTGGTTCACCAATTTGTTGGGTCTTTTTAAAGGTTAAAAATATTATAAAATTTCCAATTATTAATAATTATTATTTAAATATCATATAGAAAAATCTGTGAACAAAAAAATCCGTGATTTTTCTTTTTTGAATTCATCATCAATTTTTCTACTACGCACTGCCTATCTTAAAGCTATATAAACAATTCTAAAACAAATTACTTGTTTTTCTTAATTTAGGCAAATAATAGCACAAATAATTTCAAAGAATTACAAAAACAATAATTAATGCTCATTCTTAACAGATCTTCTTCCAACCCCAATTACGCCCCGCCGACTCTCCCCAATTGATGAACGGCGCGGCGCCTTTTTCGCTCCTCCGATGCAAGCAGCTGTCAAACTTCGGATTTGGCCGCATCACCAGTCATACATGGAGAAGCCCTTCGCGAATTGGCAATCACCATGCTGGGACCAGCCGTTGGAGGGTAAATTAATGGCCAAAAAATAAATTAGGTGCGCGAATAAATTTTACCTATATTCCTTAATTGGAATCTAATTAAAATTCATAATATCTATGAATTGGATTAAAAACGATTTATAGCTTTATGTTAAATTATTTTCCACCTATGCAAAAATTGCAACTTTACAACTAATTTTTTAATCCGAATTTTCCCCTTTTATTCCTCTATTTTTGCTCGTTCACCAATGTCCAATGTGTCACTTTCAATTTGCCATTTTCATTTGAATTAATTCTTTTCTCAAAAATTGCTCTTAATTGGGAGGAATAAAAAAGTAACCTAATGGTTTTTTTTTGGGATTCACATTTTTCACTAATATTTTTCCTTGGGCCAAATTCTTAAAAATGGAATTTCTGAGAATTTTATTTGCCACCGGCGATTATGGCTATCAACAGGCTTATCAAAGGCCAGGCCGCATCCAACTTTTCTATTATTCATATTTATGGCGCAGAAGGGACAGGTAAAAATATATTTTGGAAAGCATTGAATAGAAAAATTGAAAATTGAATCATTCGGAATTACAAAATCAAAAATCAAAACCTTTGAAATTATAGTACTAAATTCAAGCAGTATTAGTATTTAAGATGCCCGCATATCATAATTTAAAGCAAAAAATTTAATCTATTGATTTAAACTATTTTTGTTTATTTAATTTCTTCTTATCATCAAACTATTCAAACAAATCTTTCCCAATTGATTTATCTGACTTTCCGAGAAAAATGTCTTTAAAATTTTTGCACCTCTTGGCCTATCATATCAAATAACAGGGTAAAAGTGGAGAAAGGAAAATTTGTTATTTAACTTAACAATAGAAGAAGAAAGTTACATGAAAATACTAAACAGTCGCACAAATAATTTTTTAGTTTTATTAAAATAAATTTCAGGAAAATTTATTAGCCTAATCCTTTAAAAATTCAACCAAAATTCCGCCCAAATTTTCCACCTCCTCACTTCCCTCTTTTGGGCATGGTACGAGATTTTCGTATTTTCGCAATCTTTTCTTGGAATTCTATTGGGCATATTTATGGAATAAAAGCAGGTAATCCTAAAAAATTCAACCTATCCAAATTCATTCTTAAATTATGTATTTCTGAAAATTATGCGCAACTTTATAAATTTTGCTATTTTGCACCAATATTTGGCTTTAAAAATAAATTGAATTGGAAATTAAATCATTCACTCAAATAATTAATTCAATCCAAAGACATACTATATCAATATCAATAATGCCTCTTTCCTATTCATCCTACTGTTACTGTACCCGCCACTTGTTTTCCTAATCACCTGTCACCTTAACAATCAAATAATGCCTCAATCTATCTTTTTTAAACGCACCCTTTTCCCTCTTTATGCCTTTTTCCTTCCCTTCAAATTTTTACCATATTTCCCGCACAATAAATAAAGAATAATTTAAAGTCGAGTGTCCCTTCCCGTTAATTGGGCCATTGGGGAGTGGGGACTTAGGCCTCGGGCGAAGGAATGTTAGCCCTAAATCTTTAGTCAAGATTAGGACTAATACATACCAAAATAATTAAATATCATTTTCAAAGCAATTTTATCGCTTTCTTATTAATTTTATCATAAAATTAAAAGAAATTACAAAATTTATTAGAAAGTCCTATAATATTCTTTAAAATTCTTCGCATTTTATGTTAATTCATCAATTTTGTATTTGCCTCTGATTTTATTAATTTTTCAATTTCTCAGCGCATACATTTTTCAGCCCCTGGAAAAATATACCCTAATAAGGAAATAAGCATAACATTTTTTATATTTTTTTATCCGATTTTTATGCCAAAAATGCCGTCTTTTCCCACCCCCAGGCATTTCTTTCACTTGGCATTTTCTCTTTTTCCAACGAATTGTCAGAGAAAACATTGAGTGTTTTTAATGCACTGCTACAAAGAGCACACTTTTGGCTATCTCTGTCTTCGCAAATGCCTAATTCGGTTTTGCCAAATGCGCCCGCGGCTTTTCCCTCTCATTTATCTAATCCGCTTGCATATCTCTGTCCATTTTGTCTCCCAATACCCACAAAATGTTCTCGCCTAACTTTTTGGCCAGGGTGACGATGGAATGTGCTGCTTTTTTTTGTTCGATTGTGCCAATGTTTCAGCGCCCACAAAGGCACAGCCGGCGGGGCGTTGTGTTGTTTTTATATGGGGCCGAATATGTCGGCACAATGCATCTTCTTTCCTTTTCTTTTGTTTGGTCACCCTTCCTATTTGCATGAATTGATGAGAATATTTTGCCCATTCTATTCACATTTTTCGCTTGAATGGCTCATCCACAAAGGCATTCCCCGGCTTATTTTTGGCACATTATTGTCAGCCACAAAATGTTATATGTCCAATGCCGTGGGGAATGAGGGTGGCTAAAGATGGACCATCAAAAATGGGAATTGGCCAAAGAAGCCGCCCTCGCCTCACTTTCCCCCAACCAATATACATACAGCTTAGTGCCCATCATTGATGGCATTTTGGCCAATGCCATCAATTTTTTATGCTTGTCATCTTTTTTACACAAACTCAAAAACATTCGAAGGCGGCAAAGTCGATTTTTTTTTTGTTTCTTGGAAAAGCCGCCATAAAAACCTAGAGAAAACTTTAATCCTTTCTTATTTCAAATTTTTTGTTACCATTCAAAATTCTTGAACAATGTCCAATTATAAATATTTTAAATTCATTTTTTTATATTATTACTATTAAATTTTTAATCCAATTATTATTTAATTTTTTTCATTTTATATTTTTGTAATTATTTTTGAAATGTCCTCCTCAAAAAGGGGCAGTCTAATGAGTCGGCGGCGATCCCGCGCAAATTCGCTTGCCCGTCTAAATTCAAGCCCAATTGGGCCAGGCGGTGCGCGACATAATTCCGCTAAAATTCATCTAATCGGCATTGACCAAATTGCCAGGCAATAAATTATTTTATTTGTTTTGTGTATTTAAAAAATCTTTTAATTTTTTCAACAATTTTATAAATAAAATATTTTAATAATTTTTAATTAATTTTATTAAATTAAAATATTGATAAATTAAAAATTTTTTCTTTCAATTTTTTGATGTTGAATTATTCTTTAAAAAAATAATTAAAATATTGTATAATTGAAGGTTGGCAGCGGAAGAAGCCCGGAAGGAGCAACAAAGGCAGGCACAAGAGGGGATTGGCTCAATTAGCAGGAAAACAACGGCATTGGGCCCTGGGGCCAGGGAAAAGGTACGGCACAGAATTCAAAATATTTAGGAAAATAATTTCCATTTCAAAAATATAATATCAAAAATCGACTTTTTAATTTGAACCAATATTTGAAATTCAAATTCCATCCATTTCCATCTTTTCTCAATATTCCTCGCATTTTCAATGCACCAAAAATTACCGCACCAATTTTTGCCGTCTAAAAATGGACAAGGAGAAAAGTTGCCATTTTAAGAAAAGGAAAATGGGGGGGGGGGGGGGGGGGGGGAATACATTTTTAGGAGAAAATAAATAAATGATGTTATGGAAAATAAAAATGAATGGTTAATTGCCGAAAATTTAAAAATGTATTAATTCTAAAAAGATTAAAAATAAATTAATTTTTTCCCAGGGTCCATCTTCGTTGTTCATCTTCAGCGAGGATAACATTATTCGGAGGAATGCGTCAGTAAATTTGACATTTAAAATGCAAATTTTATTGGCCATTTTTATTGCAGAAAAGCCATAATCGAATGGGGCCCTTTTGAATTTTTCATTTTGGTAACCATCATTCTCAATTGCGTTGTTTTGGCAATGGAACAGCATTTACCAAAGTGAATAAAAAATAATAATTTAATTTAAAAAAAATTTGCAGAAATGACAAAAAACCAATGTCCGAAAAACTGGTGAAAAAAATATTAATTCTAAATTATTTAATAAATTTGATTTTTGCAGGAGAAAACGGAGCCAATTTTCATGACAATTTTTTGCATTGAATGCGTCCTCAAAATTATTGCCTTTGGCTTTGTAATGCACAAAGGGTCATATTTGCGTTCTGGATGGAATATTATGGACTTTATTGTTGTGACAACCGGGTGCCATATTAAAATTAAAAATATTTTTAAATTAATTATTTAACACATTTTAATAAATTTAATTGATGTACTCTGTTCAGTGTCCTCACAATGATGCCTTTTTCTCCGGCTGGCGAAAAATCGGAAGGAGTCGATTTGAGGACATTGCGAGCCGTCCGAGTGTTGAGGCCATTAAAATTGGTCAGCGGCATTCCAAGTGAATATTTAAAATCTAATTCTTAATTAATTTAAATATAATTAAAATTTTCTAGGTCTCCAAGTCGTTCTCAAATCCATTCTTTGTGCAATGGCACCTCTCCTTCAAATTGGCCTTTTGGTTTTGTTTGCCATTGTCATTTTTGCAATCATTGGACTTGTAAATAAAATAAATAAATAAATTTTATTTATAAACAACTTTTTTAGGAATTTTATTCGGGCATTTTCCACGCCGCCTGTTACAATGATTTTGGCGAAATTGTGAATTTAAGCGAAAAACCATTTCCATGTTCCAATAAATCCGCCTCAACTGGTGCTTACAATTGTGACGTGGTAATTTTTTTAAAAGTTATAAAAGTGAAGAAAACAATTTTAATAAATTCTAAAAAATATTAGTAAATTATAATTATTTATTTTATTCAATTTTTAAGCCTGGTACCGTGTGCCTGAATCAATGGATTGGGCCAAATTATGGGATCACTTCATTTGATAATATCGCAATGGTCCATATTTTAAATATTAAAATAAATTAAATAAATTTTATATAATTCAGGCCATGATCACCGTATTCCAATGCATAACAATGGAAGGATGGACCACAATTATGTACTATGTGTGTTTTATTTACAAAATAATTTATTAAAATATTAAATTTAATTATTTATTGTAGACCAATGATTCGCTGGGCAGCACTTATAATTGGGCCTATTTCATTCCCTTAATTGTTCTTGGCTCATTTTTTATGCTAAATTTGGTGCTTGGTGTCCTCTCCGGTGAATTTGCCAAAGAAAGGTCAGAAGAATATAAATTCATTTGCATTTTTAAATGATTTTTACTTCAGGGAGCGTGTCGAAAATCGGAGAGAATTTTTGAAGCTTCGTCGAATGCAACAAATTAACAGAGAACTTGAAGGCTATATTGAGTGGATTTTTGCCGCAGAGGATGTCATTTTGCAAGAGGAAAGGACAACCGATGAAGAGAGGGTTACTATCATGGAAGGTGACATTTATAAAATTAAATTGATGGATTCCAATTATTTAATTTTAAATTTAATTTAAATAAATAAATAATATAAACATGGCAAAATATATTAATTTTGCATATATATAAAAAATTTAGCCCGTCGCCGTGCCAACAAAATGATCCAAAAAGACGGCGGAATGGGCAAACAAGCAAGCATTGAGACGGAAGAGGAAGAAGACGAAGAAGAAGGACTTGAGGACGAAGAGGATGACAGATTGGCCATGGAAAATATGTTGGGAAAAATATTTTTAGAATTTAAATTTATTCATTTCCTGGCAGGTATTTAAATGCAAATGGCCTTCCAGTCCATGGCAGACTTGGGTCCGCTGATGCCAAGTAAAATTTTTAATAAATATTTTTTTGAGGGCTGTTTAAAAATTTTATTTTATTATTTTTTCATAATTTATGGAAGATTAAAATTAAATTTATTTATAAAATATTTTAATCGAATTTAAGAAATATTTTCCTTTGTTAAATTAATGAAATTATAAATAAAATTTTATTTATAATCAATAATATTTTTAATAATTTATTCACAAATTTTCCAGCAAAAAACCGACTTTTCTTTCTCGGCGAGGTATTGCCTCATTTTGGCATAGAAAATTGCGTCGATTGCGAGTTTGTCTTCGTCATGTGGTCAAATCGCAAATTTTTTATTGGAGTGTGATCACTTTGGTCTTTCTGAATACAGTTTGCGTTGCATCAGGTGATCAAAATATTTTGGCTTAATTATTATAAATTTGCAATTAATTTCGTGAAAAAATGTTTGAAAAAATTATTCCTTTAAATTTATAGAGCATCATGGCCAACCGGAATGGTTTACCGAATTTTTGAGTAAATTTGAATAAACAAATTAAATTATTTAAAATTCAAGGATATGCGGAATTTACATTTCTTGCCATTTTCATTGGTGAAATGCTCATCAAAATATTCGCAATGGGATATCGAACATATTTTACATCAAAGTAGTGTATAATTAATTCATTAATAAAATAATTAAACTATTTTTTGTTCAGATTCAATCGTTTCGATTGCATTGTCATTGTTGGCAGTGCAATTGAGGTGATTTGGGCCGAATTGTTACAAGGTGGCTCTTTCGGGTAAATTCATTCAAATAACTGATTAAATTAATTTGCCTCACATTTTTTTCCAGCATTTCGGTGCTTCGTGCCCTTCGACTTCTTAGAATTTTTAAACTCACTTCATATTGGCTAAGGTAATAAAATAGCAAATAATTTATTTTTAATAAATTATTCAGTCTTCGTAATTTGGTGCGTTCTTTGCTCCATTCAATGCGTTCAATTATTTCTTTGCTATTTCTTCTCTTTCTTTTCATTGTTATTTTTGCCCTTCTTGGAATGCAACTTTTCGGTGGCAAATTTAATTTTCAGGTGAAATAAAAATAATTTCCTATCCATAATTTCAAAAATTTATTTTATTCTACAATTTTTAAATTATTTCTCCTTTAAAGAATTCCCACCCTTACACTCATTTCGACACATTTCCAATTGCATTGATCACCGTCTTTCAAGTTAGCTAATGATTTGAAGAGTAAATAAAATATTCGTAGATTTTAACGGGTGAAGATTGGAATGAAGTGATGTATTTGGCCATTGAATCGCAAGGGGGTGTTTACGGTGGTGGAATGGTTTATTGCATTTATTTCATTGTGCTCGTCCTTTTCGGCAATTGTAGGAATGAATTTATGTTCAATTAAAATATAATTCACCCCAGATACTCTGCTCAATGTATTCTTGGCCATAGCCGTGGACAATTTGGCAAATGCCCAAGAATTGACGGCGGCCGATGAAGTAAGTTTTCTCATTTCCATTCAAATAATTTAATTCATCATAGTTTTTAATCTTTATCCTTGATTTTTATTAATCCTAATCTAAGGCTAAAGTTGTTTGAGGCGAGAGTGGGTCTAGGCTCTCGCCCCGGGCCTTCGCCGGAAGCTTAAGCCTCCAGTGGCACAATGAATGGGATATGGCTTAGTGGTGAATCAACCTTAAATTATTCTTTATTAATTGTGCGGAAAATGTTAAGAAAAGGGGGCAATATTTGATTGATAAGGTGACGGGACGATTGGGCAAAAGTGCTGGGTACAGTAGGATGAATATGAAGAAGGGCCCTTATTAGGGCATTATTGGCATTGACAGTTTTATTCTAATTTTACCTCCAGTTTCCCTTTTATTCTATATTTTCATCTCTTTAAAGGCAGATGAAAAGGCCAATGAAATGTACGATGAGGAATCTGAATCACTTGGTTAATATTATTCAAATATATTTTAAATTAATTAATTTATTTTTCAGAATATGATGACAAGGATTTGGAAATGGGTGCATCCGCGGAGGCTGAATTGACAAGGGAATTGGACGGTAAAAAATAAAACCAAATGAAATTAATTAATTTTTTCAAATTATTAAAAATTTTTAATAAAATTTTAATTAATTAAAATATATTTAAAAAGAAGAAGAATGCGAGGAGGAGGATAGCCCATTCGGTGGCCCAAAGGCAATTGTGCCATATTCGTCAATGTTCATCCTTTCCCCAACAAATCCATTCCGGTGCCTGGTTCACAGTGTGGTGGCCACAAAATATTTCGAAATGGTCCGTCATATTTAAAATAAATTTAATATTTTATTTAAAAATTATGGAATTCTCTGTTGGCTTTTCTATATATATTTTCCTGGGTTATAATATAATTGAATGAAATTGGCAAATTGGCCATAAATTCTAACCAAAATATTATAATAAAATTATTAAAAGTTCAATTATATATTCATAATTTATTATTTCAATTTTTCCAAAAAAGGTTGTGATGGCCGTAATTTGCGCCTCAAGCATTTCGCTGGCTGCCGAAGATCCGGTGGACGATGAAAATCCGAGGAATAAAATTTTGCAATATTTCGACTATTGCTTCACCGGTGTTTTTGCCTGCGAAATGTTTTTAAAGGCAAAAATTTGAATTTTCGATTTATTTTAAAATATTTTCCCTTAAAGTTAATTGACCAAGGCGTTATTTTGCATCCTGGCTCATATTGTCGTGATTTTTGGAATGTATTGGATGGAGTTGTGGTCGTTTGTGCCCTTGTTGGATTCGCATTCTCGTAAATATTTTAAAATTTAAATAAATTTTTTTAAATAAAAATTAAATTTGAATATTTTTAGGGGTACGGCTGGCGCAACTGGCAAAAATTTGAGCACAATAAAATCACTTCGAGTTCTTCGTGTGCTTCGTCCACTGAAAACAATTAAACGAATTCCAAAATTGAAGGCCGTTTTTGATTGTGTTGTCAATTCCCTCAAGGCATATTATCCACCCTTTTTATTTTTGAATGAATTTATTTTCAGAATGTATTCAATATTCTCATTGTCTATTTTTTATTCCAAGTACATAAATTTTAAAATTTTTTATTTTTTAATTTATTAAAATTTGACAGTTCATTTTTGCGGTCATTGCCGTTCAATTGTTCAAAGGCCGTTTTTTCTATTGTACGGATCGCACGAAAAGATTCGCCCACGAATGCCATGGCCAATATTTTATCTATGATCCAGCGGTAAAATTGTTTCAAAATTTTCGGCATTCAATTAATTAAATTTGATGAATCCCTTTTAAAGAGTTATTATCCCCGAGTGGAACAAAGGGAATGGCGCCTTAGGCCATTTAATTATGATAATACATTGAATGCTATGCTCACATTATTTGTGGTCACAACTAGTGAAGGTAAATAAATATAAAACATTTAATTAAATTTAAATTTAGAAAATATTTAATTAAAATTAAATTTAAAATAATTTTACATTTTTATATAGGATGGCCAGGAATTCGGCAAAATTCAATGGACACCACCTATGAGGATCAAGGCCCGCAGCCATATTATCGGGTTGAGGTGAATAAATTAGAAGATAATTAATTTAATTAATTTTTTTATTTCATTTTTAATATTTAAATTAATGCCATTTTCATTTCTATAAAAATAAATTTTTCTCTAATAAGGTTGCCCTATTCTACGTGATGTTCTTCATTGTTTTCCCCTTCTTTTTCGTCAACATTTTTGTTGCCTTAATTATTATCACTTTCCAAGAGCAAGGAGAAGCCGAATTGTCGGAAGGGGATTTGGATAAAAATCAAGTAGATAAAAAAAATTGTATGGAAATTAATGTAATATTTATTCAGAAACAATGCATCGATTTTGCATTGAATGCAAAGCCACGTTCATTGTTTATGGTCCGATTAATATTTTATTTCATTAAATTTATGTCATTTTGAATTAATTTAGCCGGAGGACAAAAATTCAATGAAATATCGAATTTGGCGGCTGGTCACTTCCACTCCATTTGAATATTTCATTATGGCAATGATCGTTTTGAATACAATTATTTTAATGATGAAATTCCATGGAAATTCTGATACATATGAAAAAGTGTTAAGTGAGTTTTTTGGAACATCAACCTTTTTGCCTTATTTTGTCATAATTTTATTGCCTTTTTGTCAATTTCTATTTTCTAATCAGTCTACTCTTAATTTTAATATTTTTAGGAATTTTCAATACGGCTTTGACGGCCGTTTTCACGGTGGAATCAATTTTGAAAATTTTGGCTTTTGGTGTGCGCAATTATTTCAAGGATGGTTGGAATCGATTTGATTTTATCACCGTTGTTGGCTCCATCACGGATGCAGTCAGTGAATTTACAAAAAAAAAAAACTTTTTAATTTAATTATTTATCAAATAGT